>PVKA01028641.1:0-29145 GCA_004027165.1 Ctenomys sociabilis
TGCACTTTGTTCCTATGTCCCCAAGCTCTACAGAGGACAATGTTACAAACCATTTTAGCCCCATGGCGGCTAGCCACTATCTGACTTCATTCTCCCCGCTTCTCTTCCCCCTTCCCCAATGCTCTGCAATAAGCCATGTCCTTTTTAAGATTTTGTTTCTTCGGTTTTGATTGCCTGAGGTTTGATTGGTCCAGTCCTGACAGGTTTGGTGGCTATGGTGGATGCAAGGGGTGGCTTCTCTTCCACTTTTTCCCGACAGACACCAGGAGGGTCTGTCAGTGTTTCAGGTTTACTTGAATCACTGTCCACTTTCTGGGCTTTGCCTCCTATCTGTTTGCTCTGTTGCTGTTCAGAGAAGAACCGTTGCGTGGACTGAAGAACCTCTGCTCTCTGTTTTGCCTGGGGTGCAAATTGTGTAGGAAAAGGCTGTGCCATTCTCATGGTGGCAGGGGTTGACTGGAATTGCTTCTGATAGACGATGCTGTTCATTTTGCTGGACTGGCTGTTTGGGCTGGTTGAAGTAGCCCGGAAAGGACTAGATGTTGGTGTGGTGCTTCTCCCACCTATCGGAGCTGTGCCTGGTTTTATATCAATGCCACTTCCAAAGGCTTTCAGTTCCATTTCAGACATTTTCCCTGTAGTTGCGATCATGCTGTGCTGTGCTCCAGCAGGAATGAGTCCTCTAAAAGGCTGGCTGACTTGTGCGGGACAGCTCAGACTCTGAGCCTGTGCTTGCGGAGGTGTGTGCTGTAATGGGGGCTGAAGAGTCTGAGGCAAAGCAATCAAAGGGTGTCCTGTGGACCCAAAGCTGGGCAAGGAAAGCTAGGATGCTGGTAAAGGTACTGTGACCTGCTGGAGAGCACTTGGTGACTGGGCAGTGTTATAAAAACTTGTCTGACCAGGTTGTTGTACTTGTCCAGAATAAAGATTTGAGGCTTGGGTAAGATTTGCTCTAGCCTGAAGAAGATGTGTGTCAATCAGCTGGGATTGTCTGTATTTTCTTCTCAGTTTGATTCGCAACTCCTTGGAAGAACAAAAAGACCCCCAAGCCTAAGCTGTGTAACAAATGACCATTATTGGGCCGGCCAGATAGCTCAGCCGAAGCGCAGGGACCAGGTTCCGTCTGCTGCTAGCCGTGCAGGCCCCGCCCCTGGAGCACTTTGAGACTCAGGCATGGTGGGACCAGGAAGATAGCTCAGTAGAATAAGCATCTGCCTGGCAAGCACAGGATCCTGAATTCAATCGCTGGTACCACAAAAAAAAAAAAAAAAAAAAAAAAAAAAGAAGACTGGGCATGGTGGTGCACACCTATAATCCCAGTTCCTGGGAGGCAGAAAACAGGAGAATCACTAAGGAGTCCAATCTGTGTAGTGAGCCCCTGGAGACTCTGAACTAAGTACATTAAAAAATAAGGCCGGCCAAATAGCTCAGTGGATTAAAGCTCCTGCCAGCAGGCACAGGGACCAGGGGTTCCTTCAGGGGGTCTGCCATGCTGGTCCCACCCCCAAGGCGCACTGAGACAGCAATTGAGACTGGGCATAGTGGCGTGCGCCTGTAATCCCAGCTCTTGGGAGGCTATAAACAGGCGGATCATTACACGTCCAATATAGTAGTTGAGACTGTGAACACCCTGTAGACCCTTCTCTAAAATACAAATAAATAAATAAACACAATAAAATAAAATAACCATTATACAACAGGATGGCAAGGTCTAAGATAAAGCACTAGCTTTAGATTCTCACTCAAATTTCATTAATTTGTCGCTAGCGACTTTTCACAAGCTATGAAATCTTCCTGACTTTTTGCACCTCCCCCATCGCTTCTTTCCCACAGTGGCAATTGCTGTGGTGGGCCCTCTCCAGCCTTTCCGGTGGGTCCCTTGTCCTTGTTGATAACTGCATTTCTCCTTCTGAATCTCTAAATTAGGACAAAGTATTCACCCCACTTGCCTCTAATCTCCGATCTCCTGTCTTCTAGTCTATCCTCCACGTGTTTTAAATACTCCTCTAAGGCAATCATCTCTGAAAACTGTCCTGTATCCCTGGTTTGTCACCATTATTTCAAGTCCAATTAACCCAGATTTGATCACATAATCTTCCCTCTTAAATCTGCCTGGCCTGCTGGCTCCTTCTCTTCGCAGAGGACCCTGACACCCAGGCTCCAAACCTGAGCGTATTCATGTCTTCCTAGATAGGATTTGAAGCCTGAGAAGATCTGCACTTGCAAGCCTTCCCAGCTTGCTCCTGAAGATCTTACCTAGTTATCCTCCCTTCCATCCCTGCCCTCGTTGCCCCAGTTTAAGACTCCAGCATTACCGTTAGCCTGGCTTTAATTTTGCCGTGCTCGGCTCTCCCCACCACAGATGACAGGCAATCTTGATGAGTTCCTCTGCACAAAAACACGGGTAGCTTGTCCTCCGGCTTCCTCATGGCCAACGAACTTACACCGCAGCACTCTGGGAATCTTCCTTCACAGCCCCTGCACAATGCCACTGGGGATTTCTTTTCCTCCAGCCTTGCTTGTTCTGTGATAGAGACCCATTTTAATTACTGCTGCTCCTTTGTCACCTTCTCAGGAACAAGGCCTTGCAGCCCAATGGGGGGTTCTCAGCAGGGAGAGAAGAGTATCCCTAGGGGGCAGAAGAGTTACCAGACCCGAAATGTCAGTGCCGTGGCCCCTCACTTAGCACAGAGGGTACGATCCGGGCACACTACCCCCCACCCATAAATGAAAATTAGCAAAGTAGTGTTTATTCTAGTTATATGCACTGCTAATGTTCTTAACCATTTTCTCAACTTGTAAATCTACATAATTTTAACAACATACATTTACTGCACACAACCACAAAATTCTACTATATACTGAAAAATCTGCAATAAATTATTTATTTTGGTGGAACCAGAGATTGAACTCAAGCCCTTGCACTTGCCAGGGAAGTGCTTATTCCACTGAGCCATCTCGCTAGTCCTGCAATAAAAAATTTAGATTCATAGTTTTTGAAAACCCACAACAAAATAGTGAGTATGCGATGGTTGAATGGTGAAGTATCAAGGGACAACTGCAGTGCCAAAATCCAGCTTTCAGTGCCCTGCCAGTGTAAGCTGGCATACTGTTCCTACACTGCTACTGCATACGCCTCAGCTGGCCTCCTCTAGGGAATCAATTCTTTGAAGATGGGGAGCTGTTGGGTTTGTGTTGATCATGGTATTAGTGCTGACTGCCTTTCCAGCTCCTTCACTACCTCTCCTCCCCCTTAATTCTTTACTCTCTCCAGGCATTCTTCTCCTTCAGAGTTTTATTCTCAGCCCTTTAGCCTTTTCTCATTCTTTATTTTTTTTTTTTTGGCAGGACCAGGCATTGAACTCAGGCCCTTGTGTTTGCCAGGCAAGCACTTATACTGAGCTATTTCCCCGGCCCCTTCTCATTCATTTTGAACTCACTTCATTCAAAAATTCTTCTACTTTTTCACTGATGCAGTTACTTTATCTTTTTTATTTTTTTCTCATTTACATACTTGGTACAGGGTCTTGCTATGTAGCTCAGACTCATAGTGATCCTCTGTTTTCAGCCTCCCCAGTGCAGGGATTATAGGCATGTGTCACCATGTCCAGACTCTGTCACTGGCTCTGTGCATCCTGGGGCAGGGCCAGCACAGCATGAAGGACCGGGGATAGAAACCCGGTCCCTGCACTTGCCAAAGCAGGTACTTAGTCCACTGAGCTATCTTGCCAGCCCACTTTATCTATTAAAAGCTAATTTTCCTCCTTGTTTTTCTTCTATGGAACTATTTTTCCTTTCCTGTAAAGCAGAGAACAGGGTTTAGTTAATACTTGGCAATCAATGGTCTCTTTTTATTTTATTTTATTTTATTTTTGGTACTAGAAATCAAATGCACAACCTCATGCTTAGCAGGCAGGCTCTGTGCTATTGAGCTGTCTCCCTGACCCTCATTTTACTTTGTAGTCTATACTTCCCCACATTCTCTGAAGCGAAGCTAAGAAGGGCCAAAGGTTAATGCACTCTAACAGCAAGTCCACTTAGGGGTTGCTATGGAGGATTTTACCTTCTGATTAGGACTGGAATGAGGATACTTCACTGATGCCCCACTATCAGCTCCCCTAAAACCTTTGCCCTCTCCCCCACCATTGCTTTAATTTTGTAATGGTAAGAACACCTATCATGAGATCTAATCTACCCCCCAACATATTTTTAAATCTTATTTTATTTTTTGATACAGGGTCTTGCTATGCAGTTTGGACTCCTAGGGATCCTCCTGTCTCAGCCTCCCCAGTGCTGGGATTACAGGTGTGTGCCATCATACTGGGTTTCAGGACCAGCATAGCACACTATAATCCCAGTGCTACAGAGGCTGAAAAGAGGAGGATCACTAGGAGTCCAAGCTGTGTAGTGGTACCTTGTACCAAATACATAAATAAAACAAACAAAAATCCCAAAATAGTTGAATTCTAACTTCTTAGTTTTCTAGGTTGTATTTTAATGCACATTGACACTCAAAGTCCAACGTGAAAAAGCCCTTTTTAAGGGTTATGTCTGTCTACACACACACACACACACACACACACACACACACACACACACACCACAAAGGCTTCAATTTAGAAATACAGTATGGAAAGATGAGAAAAGCAAAATAATACCCACAACCTCACTCACTACTCAATTACTACCATTGTTAATAACCCATATATTACTTTGTTTTTTATAACAGAAATCAAACTCAGGACCTTGAACTTGCTAGGCAGGTGCTGTCCACTGAGATAAATCCTCAGCCCTTATGTATTACTGCTATAGTCTTTTATTCTCCATATTTGATATGATAATATGTACAGAGTCCACCAAAAACATGCATGTGCTCTTCAGCAGCTCCCCGTACTGATCAGTAAGTGGCCTGGGAGATGGCTCAGTGGAATAAGTGCTTGCCTGGCAAGCATGAGCGCCTGAGTTCAATCCCTAGTACTGGAAAAAAAAAAAGAACCCATGATAGCTTTGAAGGACCAGAGAGATGCTTCAGTGGAATAAATGCTGCCCTGGCAAGGGCCTGAGTTCAATCCCTGGTTTCACAAAAAAAAAAATAAATAAATAAATAAATAAAAAATAAAAGCCATACTAATCAGTGTCTGGGAGCTCCTGGTCCCCACTCTGGGTACCTCTGCTAATTACAGAAGGTAACTTGTATTAATCTCATGCTGTCTCAACAAACTTAGTCTTAAAATATTTGTGAAGTTTTTCTTTTTCTGATGTATACATTTTTTGGTAAATTCTATATTTGTGTGAAAAAAAAAAATATATATATATATATATAATATAATGTGATTAAAAGTGTGTTTAAGGGCCAGCCAAATAGCTCAGTGGATTAAAGTGCCTGCAAGCAGACCCAGGGGCCAGGGCTTGATCCCAGACACCCTGAGCCAGCAATTGAGACTGGGCTTGGTGGTGCACAGCTCTTAGGAGGCTGTAAACAGGCAGATAACCACCAGTCCAATCTTGCAGTGAGACCCTGAACACCCTGTAGACCCTCCCCTAAAATAATAAAAAAGTGTTTAAATTTTTTAATTATTACAATAACAGATACATTGTCTTTAATCCTCCCACACTATCTCCCATTGTTTTTACCACATTTACTCCATTGTGCTTAAAACTTTCTTGCCACTCATTTATATTTATTTATGCACTTTGAGACAGGATGTCGCTCTGTATTTCAAGGCTGGCCTTGAATTCACTAAGTGGCCCAGGGTGGCCTCGAACTCTCGACCATCTCTGCCTCAGCCCCCCAGTGCTGGGATGGCAGGTATGTGCAACTTTCTGAAGCAGTGCTGGACGTCCTCTTCCTTCGGCATCTTTACCGGGGTGTGACAAAGGCTCAATGGCACTGCTGCTGGGTGCCGCCCACCGGGCAGGAAGCCCTGTAACGACGTCGTGGTGCGTCCTCGCCCGGCCAGCTCCTGGCTCTGTGCGGCTCTGGCTCTGCCCCAAAGCTGCAATGAACGTGAACGGTGAGCATCTTGGAATGATTCAGCGCGTCGAGGTAGCCGCATGGAGCCGCCGAAGCCGAGGAAGCAGGTGCTCAGCTGCGTCGGGAAGGGGCAAGAAGCCTGGCGCGAGCGTGTCCAAGCGAGGGGACGATCGCAAGGGGATTCATGTGATGTGCCTTTTACTGTAGTAATTGTTTTTTAAATGCGCTCTAGCTTTCAAATTTATACCTTTGAGTTGTTTTCATTCACGTCAAGCCTCTGATTTCTAATGTAAAGATTATTTCTCTACTCACCCCATTTTATCGGTGTGGGCTTCCCCCTTTTTCCCCGTTGTGTTTGAGAGCTGCTCCACTCCTCTCCTGTGAGGCAGAAACGCCCCTACAGCCTGCTGGCTGGCTAAATCAACAAAACACTCTCAGCTTTGTGCTGCTGAGCGGTGGGATTCAGCACAGGCGTTACACTTGTCTGCGTTTCTCGTTCTGAGATTTACTTAAGTCAGAAAACTAGGTTCTGCCATCTTTTCTTCTATTATTTCCCTTACTGATGCTTTTACTGCAGCCAAATGTTTTCAAAAGGAGGGAGGCTTGGGGCCAGGAAGATGGGCCAGTGGAATGAGCGCTTCCCTGGCAAGCTCAAAGGCCTGAGTTCGATCCCCAGTTCCACTAAAAAAAAAAAAGGTTTTGAGGGAGGTTTTCATAGAATTGGTAAGGTTTATGGAAGTCTTAGAGGAAAGCAGTATAAAGTCTGTAATTTCGTTTTTAAAATGCCAGGATGGGGCCAGCAAGATAGCTCAGTAGACTAAAGCACCTGCTTAGGCAAGCTTAGGCAAGCACAGGGACCTCGGTTCAATCCCCGGCACCCCTTGTTGTGCAAGCTCTGCCCCAAGGCTCACTGAGCTTGCCGGAGTCCAGGTGTTGTGGCCCACGAAGATCACTATGAGTCTGAGCTGCGCAGTGAGACCCTGCAACAACCAGATACATTAAAAAGAAATTAAAAAAAAAAAATGGCACGATGGTTGGCCTCATAGTATGTCCATGCACTACTGCAGGAGGCTGAGCCAGGAGGATTGTAAGTTTGAGGTCTGCTGACTATGGAATGAAACTCTGTTTTACAAAAGAAAAGGAAAAAATAGCAGTAGTATGAACGCTCACTTTATGTGAAGCTGACACTTGGTAGGGTGGCCCTGCCCTTGAGCAAGTTCCCTGAATTTTCTCTCATCCCTGTCACCCAGGCCTGAATTAATTTGCATATCAGGTAGCAAAAATGATTTCCTGTTGGCAAGACTGGTGTCTATGTCTCTGTTAGGAGGCTAGGGGCTAGAAACTGGTTCAAATACTATTCTCTGTGTCCTGTGTGCGTAGGCAGAATCACTGAGGGATAACAGCGGGGTGGGTGGCCCAGGGGATGCCGCCTCTATGTCCTATGTCCCCTGAAGCATGGTCTTAGCATGAGTCACCTTCCAAGCTACGAGTAAGAAGGCTTGTGCTGTTCTTGCTCCCTTTCTCCGCTCACTTCTCTTTCTACATTTCTTCCTCCATCTCTTTCTTTTGAGTTCCTCACAAGTGAGGTTTTGGGGTGAGGCCAATGTACAGAGCAGCCACTGGGAAGGTCCTGCTGTCCATTTCTCTTGCATGTGACCTGGTAATTAGGAACTCTCAGGTAAGGGCACCAGATTCCATCTGCAGAAGCAGTGAGATAACACATTTATTGATCCTGGCCTCTAAATCTTGGGGCAGCCTCCTTCACCACCACAGATACTCAAGATGAATAAGACAGAGAAGTAGGAAGAAAGTCTGACAATAATATGGCTAGTTGGGCCAGGGAAATGGCTCAGTGGAATAAGTGCTTCCCTGGCAAGCGCAGGGGCCTGAGTTCAATCCCTGGTTACACACACACACACACACACACACACAAAAAAAAAAAAAAAACAAACAAACAAAAAAAAAACAAACAGAATAATATAGCCAGCACATCAGAGTCCTAGGCAGTGTTCAATGTATCTTACAGGAAACAGCTTTTTAAATCCTCTCTTTGATACTGACATTATCACTATTTAATTTTATTTTGTGTCTGGTACTGGGGATTGAATCCAGGACCTTTTAACTGAGTTATATCCTCAATCCCCTCTCAGCTTTTTAAAAACTTTTCAGACAGGGTCTCTCCTTTTTTTTTTTAATGGGGGAAAAAAAGTGTATATTTAGAATTATCCAGCTGGACTCAGTTTAGATGGTCCCAATTTTGTTGGCAACATCTAATGCATCATAATCAGGAACCAGTCGAATATACGCCTTCTTTTCTCTATCAAGCCTGATTAAGGTATTGACCTTGGCAACATCGATGTCATAGAGCTTCCTTACAGCTTGTTTGATTTGGTGCTTACTGGCTTTGACATCCACAATGAACCTGAGTGTGTTGTTGTCCTCAGTCTTTTTCATGGCTGACTCTGTGGTCAGGGGAACTTGATGATGGCCTAGGGCTCAAGCTTGTTTCTCCTGGGGGCGCTCTTCTGAGGGTATTTGGGCTGCCTCCGAAGCCACAGTGTCTTGGGACGACAGAAGGTGGGCGATGTTTGTATGTTTTTGTGGTTACGGATGCCTTTCAGCACAGCCTTCTTGGCCTTCAAAGCTTTCGCTTTGGCTTCGACTTTGGGAGGGCAGGGGCTTTCTTCTTCACCTTCAGTGCCATAATGGTAAAAAGGCTCTCTCCTTCAGACAGGGTCTCAACAGCTAAGTTCTATTTTGCCCAGGCTGGGCTCAAACTTATAATCTTCCTGCCTCAGCTTCCTAGACTGTGCGGATTTTAGGTGTGCCACCAGGCCCGCTTTATTACCATTATTACGGAGATAAAGAAACTACTAGAGAAAGGCTGAGCAAAGAAACAGTTCAGAGGAGCACCAAGTAAATCTGGATACTGAGGACAAGTCTGCACCTCTGGTGGCCCGGTACCAGGGAACCTGTCAGATGAGAAAAACGCTGTGGGGCCAGGGATGTAGCTCAGTGGCACAGCCTAGCAAATGCAAGGTCCTGAGTTCAATTCCTGATACCAAAAAAAAAAAAAAAAATTGATGTGGCTGAGGGTGGGGTGAGCCTAAGCAGAGGCCAGAGCTTATCAGCTGTCTACAAAGCACATTTACATCCATTAAGCAGAATTTTTGTGAATGGTGTCATGCACCCCTACTCCTACCATAACTAAGAGTATGTCCACAGGTTTTGGCCGGAAGGGTTGCTTTTCAAGGGAGGCAGAAAACTCAGTTCATAAACATGACTACCAATTAAAATTCTGTTTTAACATTGCCACCCCAAGAGATTTATTCAGACAAAGTAAACTCAGCTGACTGACCCATACATCCTTCCTCCAAATCCAAATGCAAATCTCATTTGTTGTTTTCCACAAAGAGTTCAAGTCGGTGGCTATTCTGTTTTTTCTTTTGTTTTCCTTCTCACAGTGACCTCTGTGTGTTTCTATCTGGCATTTTGTTCAGAGGAAATCACTACCCTGGTCTCCCATGAATCCTACTACACTCACCTCCTTTTGTCCTCTCTCCTACCACTCTATCCCCACAGATACCACTAAGAAAGTCCCTATGTCATTACCCGGAGAACTGCCTAGCCTGCTCAATGATAAAAATAAGACCCCATCACCCTTTGTTTATTGCTGATAAAAATGCTTTGTTGAGAGCCAGGAAAGGAAGCCCAGCTCAGCTATCCATGGAGACATAGTGAATTAGAAGAACAATTAGAATTAGAAGAACAAATGTTAATGAAGACATAAATGCTATGTGCAACTGAGTTAGATAGAAATATTATAGGCAGTCAGATAGGGCTGGGTCCTCAGAGGAACCAAGACTGAATATGACATGTCTTACAATTGTGGGAGAGTCAGACACTCCTGCTGTGGGCCAGATCTCAAGACATAGATGAAACAAATATACCCACATCCCTCCCTAGGGCTGTGACAGGTCAAACTGAGGCAGCCAGATCTATGCAAGATCAGACCAGATGCACTACATGAATAAAGTGGGTTTATTGGAAGCTCATGTGGAGGGCTATCTGAGACAGCACTGAACAAAGGGTGGGGGGACAGGAGACTTTACAGGATCTCTGAGGGAGGGTGATTGAGGGCTAGAACAGCCAGATCACAGGTGGACATCATTTTTCTTCCTTGTGGTTTAATTTTGCTCAAGTCAGAGGAAAATGAAGACCAACATGGATCAAGGGGAAGTGAGTTGAGGCCAGAGTACAATATGGGGCAGGGTTGGGGACAGGGTTGGGGCAGGGTGCCTGGGAAACCAAGATGGGGAGTATTCGGGACAGGGCACCTGGGAAACATTGAGTCCTAACCCATCAGGATGGACATCAGGGACTGAGCACCCTCAAAAGGCCAGAGAGAGCCAATAACCCAACACCTACAGGAAAATCTCATCTTCTGTATTCACATCAGCTTGCTACGTGACTCATGACTCACTTCTCCATCTAATCCCTATATAATCAATTTTACCTGAGCAATTATGCTTGTAATCTTATTGATTGACCATAGTTTTATTCCAGTTCATTCCCACCTGCAAGTCCTCATATTTCCAACCTAAGTCCTGCTTCACCTCATGGTATCGCTCTATAAAATCCCTAGGAAAGCAAGCTTAGCTTCCTTGGTGACCCACTCAGGACCCCTTTCTGTCCCTTTCTTGGACAGAAGCTTTCTTTCCCTCAATAAATATATTTCTTCTCCTAACTTCCACTGGTCCTAAAATTCATTCTTTGACTTTAGAGAACATGAACTCATCCCAGACATCTAGCAGGTTGGGAGTTTCTTTCCCTTATATCACTCTGAGATCTGAGCTCAACCAGCTTCTCTTCAAGGTGGCTGGGATGTCTGCACCTGAATAACTCACCACATTCACTGCATCTACTGGCCTGTCCCACTAGTGTGCTTCTCTGTGGAGACCCCTGGGATGGCCAGCAATCACCATGCATTTGCAGGTTCAAGCCTCCCCTTCTACCCAGGGCTCCAGGAGAAAGCACCACTTGTCACCTATACACTAAGGCTTCTCTCTCTCTTGGCTGTCCCTAAAGAGTTCAGTTCTCACTTCAGATCTATGCAGGGTCCATGGGGACTCCCTTTCCTCCTCCTGTGTTTCCTCACATTGCTCTAGTCCCTTGTCTGGACCCCAGACCTCAGGGAGGCACTAACTCCACCACACACCACTCCACCATCTTCCCAGAAGTCCTCAAAGTTGTCCTTGTGCCAGGACCACCCACAGAGCTGGATGTGGAAGAGTGCAGAGGGTTCGTCTGCACACTAGAGATTTGAAGAACTCAGTCAAAGGTCTGGAACTCATTACAGTAGCCTATGTGAGTCCATAGCAGGAAGCCAATGAGTTCGAGATCTTGGGGACATTCTTGAGCTAAATCATAGGCCAATCTTTTGGCCTTCCCAGTGTTGGTACTCAGGAAATAGTGTCCCAAAGTCTGGCATTCCAGCACTTTGAATGAAAGGAAACTGGAAGGCTAAGAAGCTGCACAAGACTAAGTTTTTTTCTGATCATCCCTCTCTTCCTCCCCAAATACAGAGAAGGAATTTTCTCATCTACCTAAACTTTACCAAAAAACAACATGATTGCTTTCAATGATCTTACTGCAATTCCATTAACTGAGGCAGATGAAACTCCTTTTCTAGAACAAGAGCATGGAGATGCAACACCACCAGAGCCCAGAAAATGTTATCCAGGTTACTGTCTATTCTTTAGGTCCACCCATCTCTCCTAAAAAATCATTTACTCCCCCTCTGAGTTGCTGACACCCATCTCTTTTCCTCTTACCAATAAAAGAGTTATACCAGTTTCTGAGTTTCTCTGGGTTATTGGGTACTGTCTCCATTACTTTTTTCTTATTGCTTGGACAAAATACTCAACATTCACAATTAAGGAAGGAAAGGTCTGTTTGGCTCACAGTTACTGGGGGTTTTAGTCTGTACTCATGTGGTTTCAAGGAAGAATAACATATGGCAGAGGGCAATCATTCATGGTGGCTGAAAACAGCAAAGCCAAGGAAGGGCAGCAGCTGGGGCAGCTTGCTAGCCTCTTTCCTCCCTTTAATGCAGATTATCTGCTCCAGGGTGGGTGTAGCAGTCACAACCACATCCAGCACTGGATTATTAATTAATCACAAACTCTAGAAGCCACCCCATGACTGCATGAGGCTCTGAGGGGACAACTAGACACAAACCGTAGCAGGTACTTGATAATTTCTGGCCCTAGTCTAAGTTGCTGAATTATTATGGTGGTCCATGTAACAAGTTTGAATTAAATCAAGACAGAGACCAGAACAGATTGGAATTCGGTGAGCCTTTATTAGCGAGTCTAGCAGCTGGCCTGCTGCACTCCATGCAGGGAGGCATCAACCAGCCCCAAAGCAGAATTAAGCACAGTCTTTTCTAGATGAAACTGCATCTTTGTTGACACAGCTGCAAGCTGTTTATGACTCGGAGGTTTTCATAGATTTTATGGATAATCGGAACTTGCTCCAGGTGGGGCCTGTTAAGCAAGTTGTTTTTACAAGACATGGTTGGGAGGTGTACTTCTACCAGTTCTTTTCCACAGTTACAGAACATTTTTTACTCAACCAAACCATTACATTCCCCACTGGTTTTCTCCGGAAATCAAGTCATTGTGTCCTCAGTTACTTCTAAGGCCTGGTGTTGAGCTCTAAGTACCATTAACTTGACGGCCTGGATTTTTTGTTGACTTTATCATTACAGTCAGGAGGGATGGATATTGAACTCAGGCCCTTGCGCTTGCCAGGGAAGTGCTTATTCCACTGAGCCATCTCGGCTGCCCATAGTATTCACCTGAAATGGCTGAAACCCTTAAAACAACAGCTTATCTTCCCAATGACCCCTTCTTCCTTCTGCCTCACTCCAGCCCTGGATACAATTTCTTACCTTTCCTGCATGCCCAAAAGAGACCCCAATCAGCTCCTTATGTGTAATTGAAATGGATCCTCTAACTGCACCCCTAGCAAAAGTCCATAAATGCCTCAGCTTTCTTTGTCTCAGGTCAGAGGATTCTGCCATTTGTCCTCAATTCACTCCACATTTTTTTTTTTTTCCTTTGGTGGAACCCGGGGTTAAACTCAGGCCCTCAACCTTGCCAGAGAAGCAGTTATTCCACTGAGCCATCTCCCCAGTCCTGTCTTTGATATTAATAAAGGCTTCTTTTATCTTTCTTGTCTTTTTACTGCACTACTGAAAAACCTAACAGCATTCACATTTCTGTTCTCTTCCTATGCACAAAAGTAGATTTCTATGTTTTTATCACTTTAATCTGTATATTGCTAGTTCATTTCAGCAGATTAGGAGCTTCAGAAGGGAGAGGGAGAAATGCTCTCTGCCCCTCTACTGGGATCTTCAGTCCAAGGATTCTATGCTCTTGCGTTGTATCTATTCCCATACCCAAGGCCTACATTTTCCCACCTGCTAGGCTGCATCCCAAGGCCACCATCCGGGTCACAACTCTGCATATAGTTTTCGTCCCACTGGTTCCTTCTTCTTCTCACCTTGTGCTGGTTTGGAGCCCAAGCCCAGTGAGTGCTAACCCTTCTCTTCCCCATGTCTACCCTCCCGCACTGAAGAGCCGCCCAACACATAGCTGGTCTCACATTGTACCCGAGGCCATGGATTTGATGCGCCTTTCTCTCCTCCTGGTGTTTTCAGTTTTCCCCTTCTGGACCAGATCACTTGTGTGAAGGTATAGATGTGCTCTTACTTCTTCCAGTGCCCACACAAGCTTCCTGAACTCCTTCTACTTTTTCCTTCACAGCCATTTCCATGCTCATGGGGTCTGACCTCTCTCCTCCTAATCACGTTTGAACACCTGATGCACGGTCCCCTCCAGGGACTCATCACCTCTCCCCTATGGTGAGTCCCAGATCGTTGCGCAGGCCTCCTTTGCTGGCCCTGTCAGCAGCCACCACCATCTCCTCCTCAAACACCCTCTCCAGCCTCCTAGGAGTGTACATCCCTCTAATTTCCCACCACCTTTGTGTCTTTTTGCTAGCTTTCTTGCTGGCTTCTTATCTTATCACCCTGAATTTAACCATGTCAAGGTTGACTCTTTTCTGTCTGCTTTTGCTCCCTGGAGATCCCAGGGGCTGTCACAGTTTTATAGGCTACGTTTTATGCTCAGGACTCCAGATTGATTGATTGACTGATTGATTTTGTTTACCTTATTTTTGTTTTTTTTTTTTGAGACAGGGTCTTACTATGCAGTTCAGGCTGGCCTTGAACTCAGGACAATCCTCCTGCCTCAGCATCCTGAGTGCTGAGGTTACAGGTATACAATTATGCTTGGTGGAATACATTTCTATTTCTAATCTCACATTTCTATCTCCAACTCTGCCTTGAATCTGGACTATATACCCAAAGGCCTACTTGACACCTCTGCTGGATTTTTTAAAAAAATACAATTAAAAATAGTAAAAAATAAACAGTGGAAATGATACAGAAGTTTACTAAACATAAGCATAAGAATTCAACACTGGTTATTATGCAGCATAATGTTGTCTTCAAGTTAGTTGTTTGGATTACCAGAAATCTGAAAGGTATAATAGACACTCTGAAAGGGAAAGAGTCTGTCCAAAGGGAAGGAACAACTGGAATGAAGGGAAGGATGAAAGAAAAAAAGGAAGGAAGGAAGGAAGGAAGGGAAAAAGATGTATTTATGTATATACACAGGACAGCTTGGCTATTGGTACTGCTGATTTCTACTGGTCCATGGAAAGGCACAGCCAATGCTTAAGTTATTATTCTCCTTTATAATTTCTTATAACTTCATGCTTGAATTTTAAAGGGATTTTGTATAAGTGTATTTTATGAATTAATAAAATATGAGGTCAGTTTTCATTCCTTTATCCTTTCTACTTGACATTTGGTTTGTCAACATAACCTGTCTCATTTAGCAGTCTCTGTATCTATCTATCTATCTATCTATCTATCTATCTATCTATCTATCTAACTAACTATCTATCATCTGTAAATCACTCTTTTTCATCTCCTGTATTATGGTTGTAAAATTTATATTTGTGATGAATACAATGAACAGATGTATGAGGCAAGCATGCAAAATGCTGCTTATTTCATGCAACTTTTTGCGACAATTATTAAAAATAGTTATTCTTTCAGCCTCAACAGAGACTAGAATAGTGGATGATCTGGTTTTTGTGTGTGATTTTTGCTTAGAGAATTTTGTTTATTTATTTATTTTTGTGGAACCGGGGATTGAACTCAGGCCCTTGTGTTTGCCAGGGAAGCACTTATTCTACTGAGCCATCTCCCTGGTCCTGTGTGTGATTTTTGAAACTAGAAAATACACACAGTGAGATTTCATAAATTACAATATAGAATATTATCATGCTTATAGTACACTATTTGAGCATATGATTATAAGAAATTGCAGGGAAGTTTATGGAGGATTCAAGGGCTATTAAATTTCAACTTTCTACCAGAAGAGGGCGCCACGAACCACATTTCCACAATGTAAAAAATTAATAAAAAAGGATTTCAATAGTATATTTGATATTTTATAAATCTGCAGTAATGAGGTTGTCATTGTCTTCCATTTATTATGAATTTACGTATATGTAAGTTTTGTCTTGCATTGTATTTTTAAAACTCAAAAATGGTGTAAGCATTCTTCAAGCTGAAGTTTAACCAACAACCACAAAATTTTAACTGTCTCTTCAGTTCTTCCAGAACATCCTTTTTTGTTTTTTTCAATACTGGGGGTGACTCTGAGGGCCTTTTCTGTGAGCCACATCCCTCCCTTTTTAAAGTTCTGAGATAAGGCCTCCCCAAGTTTTCTAGACTGGACTTGAACTTACGACTCTAGCACTTCAGCCTCCCAAAGTGGTGGGCTTAGGAGCTTGTTCCATTTTCTGATAGAGAATTGCATTTTATCTCAATATGCAAATGAACTGTAATTTACATAACTACTCACTGCCTAGAGAAAACTGGGCAACAAAGTAATGAAGACCAGGTCCTGTCTCTCTCCAAATAAATCCTAAGTGTACTAGAAAGAGAAGGAAAGAATATTTTTGATCAGAAGGGTGTTTTGAAGCCTAACACAAAGTCAGATACCACATAAAGAACACTTATGTTTAACTTTATATGTGTATGTGTGTATATATATATATATATATATATATATATATACACAATGGATGATTTTCATTCAGTAGAAGAACAGATCTTGGTAAGGTAGCCAGGGCCTTGCTACATTTACATCTCTACTATATATATACACATACACATATAAAGTTATATATATATATATATATATTTTTTTTTTTTAATTTTAGGGAAGGGTCTACAGGGTGTTCAGCATCTCACTACTAGATTGCACTCATAGTGATCCTCCTTTTTACAGCCTCCCAAGAGCTGGGATTATAGGCACTCACCACCCACCCAGCCTCAATCATCATCTCAGTGTAGCTCAGGGGCAGGGCCAGCATGGCAAAGCCAGGGATCAAACCCCCGACCCCTGTGACTACTTGCACGTGCTTTAATCTGCTGAACTATTTGGCTGACTTTTGAAATTTAGCTAATTTTAATAAACAATAATTCAAAAAAAAAGTTACAAATGATGTATTATAAAGATGTATTTGGATAATACATACCACAAAGAACTATATCTTGTAATATACAGAAGGGTTTTGTAAACTGATCAAAGCTAGCTTCTTTGAAAAGGGACCAAAGAACACAAATGCAAATGGAAATGCAGATGTATTTAAACATATGAAATGACATTCATAGTAGGAGAAATGCAAACGAAACGATGACATGCCACGTGTCACCCCTCAGATCAGCAAAGTTCAACCCATTGTTCTCAGGAGGGTGTGGCGAGCCCGAGCCGGTTTCCAGACTTCTCTGAGATTAAATTGGTATGAACTCTGTGGAAACCAATGTGGCAATTGCTACCAATGTTTTAGAATGAAACTGTGTGTGTGCTCCTATTTCTTCTTTTCGACAGACATCCTTCTATGAATCTCCTGCATGTGCTTAACCAAGGGAAAGCAGCATGGAGGTTAGAAATGAAAAATGGTATGGATGTAGCTCAGCAGTAAGATGCTTGCCTACTGAAGGCCTTGGGCTCAATCCTCGTACTGCCATGGATAAATCAGTCAATTAAATGAAGAAATGATATTAAAGCTTTAATAGCTATTAAGTCCTTTGTGTAATGTCGATGACAACCATACTGAGCTATGACAATTGCAAGAAACTCTGAGTGTGTTTATTAAAGGCCTGTAGGAAAATGGCACGTAATTGTATGAGCCTTTAATCCAGGAAGGCCCACGCAGGATTAAGGGAAATACAAGAGAAGCTGTGGCCCTGGTATTGTGGCTTTAGGAAGCATTGCCGCCCCCAGGGAGGGGAAGGCCCAGAGCAGGTGGAGGCTGCCACTTTAGAAGAGGGCCACCCATCGAGGACTAGGGAAAGGCAGGGACTCCGGTCAGACCAGATGGGGTGGGGCCAAGAGAATTCTTCTAGTTTGGTTTCCTCCTGCCCATTTCTACTGGTGCCTCAGCTGTCCAACGTCAGTGGGAAATCGGGGCAAAGGACAGAGCTGGGTGGATGCCATCCAGAGGGCAGTTTCCAGGGCCACTGAACAGGGTGGGTAGATGCTGCTTTGTACTCATGGGGTGGGTCCAGAAGAGCAACGGATGACTTTCATTCAGTAGAAGGACAGATCTTAGTAAGGTGGCCAGGGCCTTGCTACATTTACATCTCTACTATATATGGCCAAATTTTCTTTGAAATCATTCCCTTCATTTTTCTCCTTTGCAGAATGGGACCTATAATTCACTAAGATTCCCAGTCCCTTTCCTTTTGGGACAATAACTTCATGAACATTGGCTTTCTGAAGACACTGCACTTGCTAGTTAAGACAATGGTACTGAGACTGTAGATACACTAAAGGGTATGTGGTAAGGAGCAGTACATTCTTCATGGAGTGGGTTTTGGAAAAAAAAAAATATATGCTATGTTTGGCTACATGTGTATGGAGGTGAATGATGCTACAATGTTATTTTCTGCCTTTCCTTTCTTTTAGAAGCATCTCTCAACTGCACCCTCTTCCTCCATCTGTAATTTTTTTTAATGTATTTACTACAAGATCTGAAGGGTCCCACTACATAGATTGGACTCCTAGTGATTCTCTTGTTTTCAGCCTCCCACACTCTGGGATTACAGGTGCATATCATCATGTCCAGCCTCAGTCACCATCTCAGCGAGCTCCAGGGGAAGAACTGGCACGGCATGCAGGGATCGAACCCCAGCTCCGGCGCTCGCCTAAGTGTGCGCTTTAGTCTGCCAAGCTATCTGGCCAGCCCCCTCCAACTGTATGTGGCTCAGCAGGATGATGCCCTTGGATCCACCAGAGATTTATGCTGGAGATCCATAGGAGTGTTGGAAGTACTGTTTTGATAGCCTGACACTGGAGAGCATGTACTACAGAAAGCTGTATATACTTTTAAGTAGAGTTTGTGAAACCCATTTTTAGGACAAGAATTAATCTCTCTGAAATACCATTTTGCAGAGTGAGATTGGAATCTTTAGAAATTCTCCAATGGTAACTCCTCAGTTGCTTTCAGAATTAGAAATACCAGTAGTCCAAAAGGAAATGTTGGGTGCCAGGGAGATAGCTCAGTAGAATAAGCACTTGCCTCGGAAGTGCAGGGTCCTGAGTTCATTCCCCAGTACCCCCTCGCAAAAAAGGAAATGCTGCGTAAATAAGTAGTAACTGTATGTTACCAAATCACCTCCATTAGAGCATGTTGTGAGCTGCCATCTTTTTTTTAAGCATTTATTCCCTGTGCACCCCTTTCCCAATAATTAAACACATATGCTGCATTAAAGAAACTGTTCCACAGGGACTGCCTATTTCTGGCTGGCTTTGAGTCAGAATCACCAGCTTATGTGCGCTAGACTTTGTCCTTTCCCTTGTTTTCTCACAGTGGGCAGAGACCTTGACACTGGGGCTGTTCTAATACGACTCCCCATGGGTATGTAAGTAATGAAATATCCTGCCAGCAGAATCGGCTCACTGCAGATGTGCTGGGACTCACAGCTTGGGCCATTCCTTCCACTGTTCTGAGAAGCATCAGGTATGATATGCTCACTCAGAGCAGGAAGCCAGAGTATAATTTCTCAGACAGGAGATGTGGTCGAGTGGGCTTGGAATTTGAATATTGCTTCTGGCTCCATTACTGGCTTCTTTATGACTAGGAGGAAAATCTTTCTGGGTGTTGCTGGTTTTGGTATCTGTGGATTGATAATCTGTGCATGAATGTTACAATAGTTCCTATTGTGGGAAATTCCTCAGAACAAGGCCAGCACAAGGAAGGGCTCAGCTGGGCATTTTATTTCAAGGCACTGTTTGATACTTTATTTTTATTTACTTATTTATTTTAATGTATTGGTTGTTACAGGGTCTCACTATGCAGCTCGGACTCATAGCGACCCTCCTGTCTTTCAGCCTCCCCAGCGCTGGGATCACAGGCATGTGCCGCTATGCCCAGACTCTGTGTCCAGTTCAGCGTGCTGTGGGGGCAGGGCTGGTGCGGTATGTGGTGCCGGGGATCGAACTGCGGTCCCTGCCTTTGCCTAAGCTTGCCTGAACAGGTGCTTTAGTCTGTTGAACTATCTCACAGGGCCAGTTTGATATTTTAAAAGGATGTCTAGTATCTGAATACACAGAAGCCTTTCAGAAAGATCCTCATGACACTTAACACTATGGAGGATATGCAGGGTGCAGTGTGGCTCTGGAGCTGCATCATTTAATCCCTGAACCAGGACCTGGCACGACACCCACACAATCACACAGATGAAGAAACCGAGGCACAGAGAGTGAAGTAATCTGTGCAAAGTCACAAAAACAAATTGAACTCAGGCTTATTTAAGCCCAGAGGCCCCAACTCTTAACTGCTACACTTGTCCTGTCTCTTACCGGGTGATACAAGTGCCAACCACAAGGAGCACAGCACATATAAAAAATCTAGACATTCCCCAAACCAGATTTTCAGAGTTCTGTAGGTGCAGGCGGCGGGAAGAAGGGAGACACTGCTGATACCTGAGAAGTGCATGGGTGAGGTCGGGGCTGGCCCAGAAGCCTGTGGGTGTTACTGAAAGCTGCCATTAGAGTCAAGACACTCAGTGAAGAGCTTCAGCTGCGTGTTTAGGGCCTTTCTCCTGATTTGGCTTGCTGTTTAATTACTGATTTCACTTTGTCCTGTATTCAAGACCTCTGTGTGGAGTTACCTAACTATTACATCCCCACCCTTTTTTCTTTTTTTGTACTGAAGATGGAAAACAAGAAGTACTGTGCTACATCTCTGGCACTTTTTGTTTATGCTTTAAATTTTATTTTATCTTAATTAATTAATTAATTTGGTACAGTGTGTTGCTACATAGCTGGGACTTGTCGTGGTCCTCCTGTTTCAACCTCCTGAGTGCTGGGATTGCAGATGTGTGTCATCACACCTGGTTTCTGTAGCTGGCATGGTGTGCCCAGGACCCAGGCCGGCCCAGTATGCAGGTCCTTGTGCTTTTTAGGCAGGTACTTAGACTGTCAGGCTATCTCCCCAGCTCTGTTTTAAGTTTTAGGACAGGCTCTTGCTAAATTGCTCAAGCTGGTCTTGAATTTATTATGTTCTTCCTATCTTAGCCCAAGTAGCTGGGATGGTAGGCATGGGTAACCATGCCCAGCTTTATGTATTTCTGAATTCAATCAATCCTGTTTTGAAAATGGACATTTTCCATTGCTCCAGGTCCTGTACCTGTCACAAGACTGCTGGTCCAGGATGCCTCCTCTACCCAAAACATTGTAGGGAAAGCCTAACCCGTGTGCCTCTCAATTTTGACTCTCCTTGCCCCATGTTGAACTTACCCTGTCTAGACCTTCTCGGAGCTTAATTTACACACTTCACTATTGTATTTTGCAGCATTTACATCTTGCATCTCCAAAACTAGATATAGTTCCATAATAGGTGGGGACGACATCATTAATGCTTTGAAGCCTGGCTCCATAGAAACTTAGGTAATTTAACTTAAAAATGACTTCTCTGCCATCTTGATTAGACAGAAGACATTCTGGGTGAGTTCTTTGGTGTTATGGTGGCTACTGATCCAACAGGGTGCCAGGGACCAGAATTTCACCTCATCTCTGCCACAGATTCCTTGCTCTGTTACTCATTAAAGTGCCTGAGGCAGGTGCAGCCGATAAATGGCATTTGTCCTTCATCCCCACCTGTCCATATAAATCAGCTCCTCCCACACCACTGGCTCCGGGCCGCACTCTTCTTGGTTCTGGGCGATGGTTCTTGGCCAGCCAGCAAGATCAAAGAAAGTAAGGTGGTGTCCCCTCCTTTCTCCGCCCCTTCCCCTAGGAAATGGTTACACTTGAGTCCCCCGAGGGTCTGTAAAGCTCTGGAGGCACAGGGTGGGGGGAATGCGGTCATAAGCTACCCTGCGTCCTCCAGCATCAACTGCAGAATGCTTGGGGCTGAGGCCAGCTTCCATTGTCAATCAATACTTGGATGCTTCACAGAAGAAACTGAAAACTTGGGTCTGGAAAAGAAAACCACTAAGCTGTCTGTGGTGGTGCATATATGCCCATGCCTCCTAGGAATTGGGAGGCTGAGGCAGGAGGACTGCCCTTTGAGCCCAGTATGGTTATTTATTTAATGTATTTGATTGGTGCAGAGTCTTCTATGGAACTCGGACTTGTAGTGATCCTCCTGCTTTCAGTCTCCCTAGTGCTGGGATTATAGGTGTGTGCCACTACCTGGACTCTTGCGAGCTCAGCCTGCCCTGGGGATGGGACTGGTGCAGCATAGTGGTGCTGGAGATCGAACCGGCCTCTAACGTGTTGAATCGAGAGACTTAGCAAGCCCCAGCCTCAAATGATTGTATTTAATTATTACTATCTTTGTTCTTTGGAGACAGTGTCTTGCTGTGAATCCCAGGTTGGCCTCAAATTCACTGGTTCTCCTGTGTTAAAAGTGAATAGTGGGAAGGGAAGGTTCCAACTTACTTTTAAGAGGGGGTTTCAGATGTAGCACAGCATGAAGGCCCCAGGTGTAATCCGATTAGCCCAAGCCAACACAAAATAGGTGAGTGAAAGAGAGAGATTAGGTTTGTGACAGCGCTAGGTTTCCCAGAAGCATTAGCTGCCCCCAAAGCAAACACTAGCAATGTTTTTAAGTGACTCTGGGTAGATGCTTGAACCTCACTAGTGGCTCCCACACTTGGTCATTTGAATGCACAGTGTCAGTGAAAAGCGGTGATAGTGATGGAGTTACGGTGGCTGTAAGAATTTAGGAGCTCTTTGGGACTGTGAGATTTATGGTAGGTCTCCTGGTTTCAGAGAAGAAAACCAGACTTCAT
This sequence comes from Ctenomys sociabilis, assembly GCA_004027165.1. Classification (NCBI taxonomy): domain Eukaryota; kingdom Metazoa; phylum Chordata; class Mammalia; order Rodentia; family Ctenomyidae; genus Ctenomys; species Ctenomys sociabilis. The sequence continues at coordinate 22,428 of PVKA01028641.1, forward strand.
AAACTAAGAAGTGAAACAGAAGAACAGGCAATTTTGAGAAGCATGTGTGTCCCTGGTATGTCAGGAAAGGTTCAAGCGGGAGATGTTTTGAAGAAGGTGGGGACAATCCAGTTGCTAACACAGTGTCACAAGGCTGGGTGCGTGGTGGGCACGAGGCCCCCAGCTGTCCCAACTGGTGATTGTTAATACAGTTTGCAGATGACTGGTGCTGGGGCATTTAGTAAATCTGGGACTTGCAGTTTGAGAGTGATTTTGAATTACAGTTCTTATCAACTATCCCAGAAAAGGCAGGAAAAGGGGTTATTTCATCACATCAATGCAAGTCACAAGAAGACTGGGACAGTTTAACCTGTTGACTATAAAATTCATGGGTTAAGCAGAAAGCCACACTCTGCCACCTCGCTGGGCCCAGTGAAGACAGGCGTCTTGGGATGTGCTAGAGTGTTGAATGAGTCTAGCCATTAGCAGGGGCTGTCGTGGCATAAAGGAAGCCTTTATTATCTCTCCATATTTGCTTTTTTGTTTTGGCTTCCACCACCTAAAGATTGTAGTGGGGTTTTTTTTGGTGGAACTCAGGCCCTTGGCCTTGCCAGGCAAGCGCTTATTCTACTGAGCCATCTCCCTGGCCCCTAAAGATTGTGTTTTAATTAAACCCCTCAGTAGATTCAGATGAGAAGTGAAACCTTTGCCTTTGTTTCATAATCAAATATTGCAACTTAAAAATAAGCTTGCCAGATCTAAAGCTTGGCAGTACAGGGTTCAAGAAGTGATGTGACTAAAGAAGGGAAAAGTTAGATTGTTACAAATGATTGCATGGCCCACATCATTTGTTGGAGTTAGATTCAGGTGGTCTAAAGGGCTTTGTCTATCACTCTGAGGCTGACAACTTCAAGGACTCTACTTTTGTACAACTGTATGACTCTTGGGTTTTCTGTAATGGTATTCAATTATTAGTGATTGAAGAATACGTATCTGGATAAACACCAATTATGCTTTGCCTGCAAATCCTTAAAGAATGTGTCCCGTCTGTACCGCACACAGGTGGTAGATATAATCTAGACCATCAAAAACCACTTTTGGATATCTCAAAATACCATAAACCTCAAAAATACAACAACAACAAAATAAAAGCAGAGACGTTGAGCACTTCCTTACTATGCATGAGGTCCTGGATTCAATCCCCAGTACGTCCCAAATCTAGATATCTGTATACAGTGTAGCTGAGGTCCAAAGAGCTCAGAAGTGGCCATGAGTGGACAGCGAGAACGGGATTGCTGTGCGCGCCATCTTCATGTGGCAAAGATTCCGTCAGCCGAAACAGATGAAGGGCAGGCCGGCCAAATAGCTCAGTGGGTTAAAGCACCTGTTCAGGCAGAGTTTATTGGCAGGGAGATGGATCCCCGTTTTTCTTGTTTTTTTTTTTTTTTGTAGGGTCTCACTACACAGCTTGAACTCGTAGTGATGCTCCTGTTTTCTGACTCCCCGGGCTGGGATTACAGGCACACGCTACCGCGCCAGGACTCCATCACCGGCTCAGTGCGCCTGAGAGCGGGGCCAGTGCAGCATGTGGTGCCAGGGATCGAACCCTGGGCCCTGTGCTTCCTTAACCAAGCGCTTAGTCCGCTGAGCTATATAGCGGGCCCTGGGAAAGCAGTTATTATGCAAAGCAAGTTTTACAGATTTTTTTTTAGCATTATGGCAGATTTTTTAATATTTGTGTATTTAGTAGAAGGTCTACAGGGTCTTGCTACACAGATTGGACTTGTAGTGATCCTCCTGATTTTAGCCTCCCAAGCGCTAGGATTACAGGCGCCTGCCACGTGTGTGGCAGATTATAACTTTTTTCTTTTATTTTTAAAAGAGAATATAAAATAATGATAATAAAAAATTAGAAATGACACGGAATGTCACTAAACAAAATAAGATAAATTCAACAATGTGTGGCACTGCATAGTGTTGCCTTCAGATTAGTAGTTTAGATTAGCAGATGTACACATGCAAAATTGGACAAAAAATGTTATAAGAAATTAAGAGAACTGGGCTAGGGAGATAGCTCAGTAGAACAAGCATTTGCCTGGCAAGCACAGGGTCCTGCGTTCAATCCCCAGTACCACAAAAAAAAAAAAAAAAAAAAAAAAAAAAATTAAGAGAAAAAAATTCAACTGCTTCCTTCGATAGACCAGCAGCAATCCACAGTGCAGTATAACGGTCTAAGCCATACTGCATGCGTATGGAGCTGTTTCTCTCTCCCCATCCTTGCCATATCAGTACTTTCGTTTGAACAGGTTCATTCCCTTTCCACAGTATCTGTTGTGCATTTCAGATTTTATTTACTCTTTCAGGTTCTTACACTGGTGAAATGGTGTGTTTGCCCATTTAGGTCTGATTTCTCTCACTTGAGAGTATGGTGTCCAGTTGAATGCACTTACTGAAAACAGCTTCAAGTGTATTCTTTTTTTATAGCTGAGTAATACTCCATTGTGTAAAAATGCCACAACTTCTTTACCCATTCCTCAGTTGGTGGGCATTTGGGTTGCTTCCAAGATTTCACTACGACAAATTGAGCTGCTATGGGTGCACATATGCTGCTGCAGCATGATGTTTTCAGCTCGTTTGGAAAAATACTCAGGAGAGGAATAGCTGGGTTGAACAGGACCTCCCATTCTAGTTTTTGGGGAAAGCTCTACAATGATTTCCGTAGTAGTTGCATTAGTCTACATTTCCCACAAACAGTGGAGAAGGGTTTCTTTTTTCCCACCACTCCTCAAGCATTGATTTTTTTTTGTTTTGTTTTGTTTTGCGATACTGGGGATTGAACTTGGGACTCTGTGCTTGCCAGGCAAGCGCTTATTCTACTAAGCTATCTCCCCTGCTCTGGTTGACTTCTTGATAATAGCCATTTTTTCTCTGTGGAGATGGGATCTCAGTGTTGTTCTAATTTGCATTTCTCAAATGCCCAGTGATGCTGAACATTTGTCACATATTTATTTGCCATTTGTGTTTCTTCATTTTGGAAATGTATATTTATCTCAGCTGCCCGTTGTCAGATTGGGTCTTTGAAATTTAAGGGCCTGATTTTTAAAAATTCTGTATGTTTCAGATAGAAAGCCTTTGTTCAAGGGGCAGTTGGCTGTAATTTTTCCCAGTTCATGGGTTTTCTTTTTATCCTATATAACTAATATTTTCTACCAGGACCTAAAACTAAAACAACAACAACAAAATAGGAAACAAAAAGTTTGACTAAAAAACAGCAGGAGCTATTTCTAAGCCACATATGGAGAAGGTGGCACACGTCTTGATATCTTTTTCATCCTATCTTATGTACTGCACTTCCCTGAGTGTTCTGCTCCTCGGTAGAGTGAACTAAACAGGCCATCGTGTGAAGCTTCGTGAGCTCGTCATGAGCCGGGGCCTTAAGTACTCTGTAGGGTTTCAGCACCCCACCTGCCAGGTGGGGCTCACTTAGGTTTCAAAACCAGATGGTAGAAGAGTAATGGCTTGGAAAAGTGTTGGGGTTTTTGTCTTGATTTCCTTCTAAAGCCTCATGCAGTCATAGTGAAGCTTTTTCAGAGGTGGCTGGACCAAGGAAGTGTGACCGATCCACCGTGCAGTGCTAGGGTGCAGGGCGGGTGGTGACTGATGCACACCATTGATGGCGTGGCACTGCCCTGCTCCTGATAGTTTGGAGCAGTGTAAGAAGAAGGAGGCTCCCTCGCCCCTTGTTTCTTTGCCCCATGAACTGTTCTCCCCTGTCATGCTCCTGTGCCAAGCCACACTAGCTTGGAGCCAACTGATTATGGACTGAAACCTCTACAAACTTTGAGTTGCAGAAACTTCCCCCCTTTAACTTTGAACATCCATATTTTGTCTTCGTAAAGAGAAAAGTAAGACAAAGTCTTGAGAGTCAGTTAGGACTGCTACAGAATGATGTTTTCATCTTGACCTGGATGGAATCGTGCTACATTGCTTAGGTAGACAGGGCTTGCAACAGGGCTTCACAGTTTCATTGTAGGGGCTCTGGTTGCTGCTGCTTACTTTTTTTTTTTTGTCCGAACCAGGGATTGAACTCACACCTTTGCACTTGCCAGGGAAGCACTTCTTCCACTGAGCCATCTTCCCAGCCCCTCTGGTCGCTTCTCGTCTAACTTGTGCCTTAGGGCAAGGGAGAATACACCAGCTCACACAGATAGCATTTAAAATAGGTAGCCAGTCTCCTATGTAGCTCTTTGTTTGGCTTGGGGCAATCAGGTTTGTTCTGTCTGAGTCATACACAGTTGGTTACGGACTTGGAGTATAGTGTGTTCACAGGCAGGTTCTCTTCTATCTTCAAACACTGCTTCTCATTCATCCTAGTGCAGCAGCTCCTGTAGAGACAAGGGGGAATTCTCTGCGTGAGATGGTAGCTTAAAGTCGTTGGGAGCCAACCGTCCCAGCGGTTCACTACAAGTCCTCAAGCCTGATAATCACACATACTATTTATTACGGTGGATAATCGATGGTGCCCACCATACATACTATTTAACAAAAGAATCATGTCATGAGTTTAATTACAAGAATTAAAAGTATTTTTAGGAAATAATACATATTTAAAGTGATCTAAGAATAGAGCACAAGAGCCGGGCGTGGTGGCGCATGCCTGTAATCCCAGCACTAGGGAGGCTGAGGCAGGAGGATTGTTGTGAGTTCGAGACCAGCCTGAGCTACAAAGTGAGCTTAAGGCCAGCCTGAACTGCACAGTGAGACCCTGTCTAAAAAAAAAAAAAAAAAAAAAAAAAAAAAAAAAAAAAAAAGAATAGAGCACAAAATTTACTTATGTGAAAATATCTCATAGGGACCAACCAAATAGCTCAGTGGAGTAAAGCACCTGCAAGCAGGTGCAGGGGTTCAGGGTTTGATCCTCAAGCCTGCTGTGCCCGCCCCGCCCCCAGGGTGTGCTCAGATGGTGATTGAGACTCGGCGTGGTGGTGCACACCTGTAATCCCAGCTCTTGTGTGACTGCCAACAGGAGATTCACTACAAGTCCAATCTAGTAGTGAGACCCTGAGCACCCTATAGACCCTTTCCTAAAATACAAAAAAAAAAAAAAAGAAAAAGAAAATGCCACAGTTATGCATCTTAGCAGACAGGTGAAAGAAGTTGAATGAGCATACACCAACTTGCAGATTTTAATCAAAGGATGTGTTTTAGGCTTGGTTTTGAAAGATAAGCATTAAATATATGGAAGTATTGCCAGGCGGAACAGGTTTAGAGATGGTCATTAACCTGCTGGTTGTTAAATCCTGTTAATATCACATCAAAGTAAGATGAAGTCAAAATGAGAGGCTTTGAATATCATCTTCCTGGGTGTTCCAGTATCTTTGCCTTTTTTAATTTAGAAAAATTTAGTGCTAGGGTGAACCCAAGGCCTCAGCACTTTAAATATTTTCATTTAGAGACAGGATCTGAGGGACCAAGTGATCTAGGCTAGACTTAGCTTGCAACTCTCCTGCCTCAGCCTCCTCAGCATGCTGGGATTACAGGCCTTCTCTACTAGGCCTGGTTAAAAATCAAACTTTTCATAACTTTTGAAATAGATTTCAGATTTATTTTAATATTTTCTAATTTTTTCAAAACATGTATTTGGTACAGGATCTCACTACACAGCTCAGACTCATAGTGATCCTCCCTGTTTTAGCCTTCTCAGCACTGGGATGACAGGCGTGTGCCACCATGCCTGGCTTTGGCGGCCAGCTCCATAGCCCCTTGGCAGGGCTGGCATGGTGTGTGGTACTGGGAATCAAACCCCAGTGCTTTTGCTTGCCATGTAGGCACTTAGGCTGCTGAACTATCTGCCTGGCCCCAAATTTTCTAATCACTAAGAGATTGGAATGATGTTCTTAATTATTTTTCAAAATCTGTATAGGTTGCCCATTAGCAAAACAATACTGGAAGGGCGTGAGGTGTGGCACAGAGCAGCAGCCGGGGGCAGGCTTAGCATGTGCAAGGCCTGCCTCGGTTCAGACCCCGGCACCCAAAAGCCAAAACTCTGCCAGAGTTGTACACACTTTGAATCACATGTTAGCATCTTAGCTAACTCACCTTTCTCTCTTTTTTGGAACTGGAAATGGAACTCATGAAATGCATGACCTTGTTTGTCCTTGCCAGGCAGGCTCTTGTGCTGCTGAGCAATGTGCCCAGCCCCTGCTTGATCTCGCAGAGTCTCCATCTCCTCGTCTGTAAAGGGGCTGTTGTGCACATTTGACTGGGCTTGGATGAAGTCCACACAGCACACACATAAAGTACTGAACTTCAAGACCTGATTCGAAAGTTGTCTGTGGATGAGACCCGGAGAAAAGCCAGGAGCAGGTGCTCAAGTTCAGGGAGTATCATAATGCAGAATGGGTCATTATAATTGAAAAGCACTATGGCTAAGAGTCCAGCTCTGGAACCCAGCCTCATTGCATTCAAATCTGTGTTCTGGTACTTTTCTGGAGTGACTGTTTTGTTTTTTTGAGACAGGGTCTCACTATGTAGTCCAGGCTGGCCTTTAACTCACTGGCAATCCTCCTGCCTCAACCTCCGAATGCCAGGATTATAGGCACGTACCACCATTCCTGACCTTTCTGGGTTGACTTTGGATATGTGGTTTATTCCGACCTTGTCTGACAGTGCAGACAGTAATGTTAACCATAGTATTCTTTATCTTTTAAAAGTTTTTTTTTTTTTAAAGAATACAAAA
>PVKA01028642.1:0-29162 GCA_004027165.1 Ctenomys sociabilis
TCTCTCTCTCTCTCTCTCTCTCTCTCTCTCTCTCTCTCTCTCTCTCTCTCTCTCCCCCTCTCCCTCTCTCTCTCTCTCTCTTTCTTTCTTTCTTTCTTTCTATCTTTTTGAGACAGGCTCTCACTATGTAGCTCATGCTGGCCTTGGGCTCACTTCATCCAAGGCTGGTCTGGAACTCAATGATCCTCTTGCCTCAGCTCCCGGAGTGCTGGGATTACAGGCATGAGCCACCATGCCCAGCTTATTTTCATTTCTTTCCACTTGAGGTCAGCTGGGTACGGGGAAGCCAAGGATGAATAAAATCAATCCCTGACTTCAAGATGCTTACAACTGGGAGGTGGAGATAGGTTGATAATCCCATTTTTTTTTTTTTTCTCATTAAACTTTGTTTTAATGGGTCTCAAAATTCTGTGACAGATTTTTGGTCAAGTTGTTTCCATTAAAAGTATTAATTTAAAAAATCAATAATTTTTTTTTCTTTTTGTCTTTTTGAGACAGGGTCTCACTATGCAGTTCATGCTGGCCTTAAGCTCACTTTTGTAGCTCAGGCTGATCTCGAACTCACAACAATCCTCCTGCCTCAGCCTCCCAAGTGCTGGGATTACAGGCATGTGCCACTACGCCTGGCAAAAAAACTAATAACTTAAAAACTGCCCCCCCACACACACACACACGCACACACGATCCACAATACATTCTCCTTCTGAAGGTTTTACGATGCATTGTTATCATTAACCAGTTGTTCACTATTAAACTTAAATGGCCAATTAGAAGAAAGTTCTGAGACTGGTCTTCCACCACTGATTAAGACTGGGGTGGCAGGTGGTAGGGATAACATTCACTTAGCCTTCTGAGCTTTCTGGGCAGACTTGGTGACTTTGCCAGCTCCAGCAGCCTTCTTGTCCACAGCTTTGATGTCACCCACAGCAACTGTCTGTCTCATATCACGAACAGAGGTGGGTAGTCGGAGAAGCTTTTGGCACACATGGGCTTGCCTGGAACCACGTCAACCATGGCAGCATCACCAGATTTCAAAAACTTGGGCCCATCTTCCAGCTTCTTACCAGACTAGCAATCAATCTTTTCTTATACTGCAATGTGATGCAAAATTTTTAGACAGTAGGTGATCAGTGCTTGTTCTGTATGTTAGCATTGGTGACAGCCTGGGAAGGCAGAGAGAGAAAATGGAAGAGGACTTCTTGTCAGGATAAACCTAGAGGACAGTGTTACTCTGGAATACTCAGAGAAGATGACGCTGACAACAGGAATGTCGTAACAAGGCTTATTCTACCTGTGTCACTCACAGGACTCCACAGCACTTTAAGCAGTGCACAAAGCCACTGCCTCCTAAGAAACCCTCTGTAGTGTCAATATCTTGGCAGTTGACAATGATGGCCATACACTCGAGACATTTCTAGGAAAGTGGGTGCACCTTGAAAGTGGGTGCACACTCTCAAGTGAAACACATCAGACACACATGTGTAAATACTGATTGTTTCTCTGGTATGAGAAACCAAAAGTGTAAATAAGGATCAAAATGTGTAATAGGTATTGTGAAATGGGAAGAAAATGTTCAAATGGGGAGGGGGGAAGGGAGGAGGAAAGGAAAGAGGGAAAAGTAAAAAAAAAAAAGAGAGAAAAAATGAAAACAGTTTTTGTAAATGGGGAAGGGAGGAGGGGTGGAAGGGAAAGAAGAGGAGTGGGAAAAAAGCTATATTATGTACAGATACAAATTCTCTATGATGAATGTGATCATAACGTATATCCAAAATGTACCAATAAAATCTGATTTAAAAAATAAAGTAAAAAAAAAAAAAAAAAAAAGGACTGGTGAGACAGCTCAGTGGAATAAGTGCTTCCCTGGCAAGTGCAAGGGCCTGAGTTCAATCCCCGATTCCACCAAAAACAAAAATAAAGAAAAAGATAGTCACAAAAACACCTAGTATCATAGCAGGAACATCCCTTAAAAATTAGGGTGGGTGTGGTGGGGAACACTTGTAATCTCAGCACTTGGGAGGCTGAGGTAGGAGGATCCCTGGAGAATCTGAAGCCAGCCTGGGCTACAGGTGAGCTCAAGGCCAGACGGAACTATACAGTGAGACCCTGTCTCAAAAGACAAAATAAAACAGTAAGGAAAATGAAGTCTCAGCGAAGGCTGGTGATTGGCTTACAGTTACTCCACTTCTCAGGACTGCGAAAGGACACACACATCCCGGCTCTAGACGGGTCTCTTAATATCATGTTCAGAGCCTCTGCCAACATAGCAGGGCCAATTCCAGATCTTGTCTCAGCCAGTTTCTCCAGTTAGAATGTTAACTACTTTAGTCTTTTATGTCTTGTCTTATAAACTGCTAGAAAAACTGCTTCCCATCTGCTTAGACTTGTCCTTTCAATTCCCTTTTTGCTTTCTCCTAGGCCACTTTTAACATATTGAGCCCTGGCCAGGAGAGAGCAGAATTATCAGCTTCTCAGTACTTTGTGGTTTATAGAATCCAGGATCTGGTCATCTATTTTAGTCTCAGCCTTGAAACGCTGATTCACATGTAGCTTGAGGCCCATATTGTTGTCTCTTCCTTTCTGCTCTTTCCCTCAACTCTTTCCTTTGTTTGGTATCCTCTTTTCCCTTTTTTCTATTTTCTGCAATCCCCTAATTTGTCCATTGCTTGGTCTGCTGGCACATGACTGTCCATTCTTTTTCGCCTCTACTGTATCTTAGTGAACTCCTGTCAGCCAGGAGTTGGGGGGAGGCACTTGTTTCAGGCAAGTGAGGAGCCCACAGTGTATCTTAAAGAGTGAGGGTACATTTAGTCACTTAGGAATTCTAAAAAGCACTTTATGCCTTAGCCTAGGAGAGGAATCAGATTAAGGCATCCTAAAATAATCTACAGTGGATAATGTAAAGCCACCCTCACTGGGTTGGTGAATTGGTAAAGATAGTAACAAAGGGAAGAACTAGTCTACAAGTGTGATGAAATCTAACTTGGGTCCTGTAACTGCATTTCCTCTAGAGGGCTTAATTACAAGTAGAAAGACACAGTGATAATGAACATTGTATTTCATTTGCACTTTTTTTGAGACAGGGTTTTACCATGTATTCCAAGGTGGCCTTAAACTCATTGGGTAGCCCAGGTGGCCTCAAACTTGTGATCTCCTGCTTCTGCCTCTGTTCCCCCCTACTCCTCCACCCACCCACACTGAGGATGTAACCCAGGGCCTTGAGAATCCCAAGAAGCACTCTACCACTGAGCTCTAAACTCAGCTCTATTTCTTTCTTATTGACTCAAGTCCTGTTGCATGCAGATCTAAGAGCCATCTTGGAAAGGCCACTGGACCCAGGAAAATGTTCAGTTGGAGGCAATGACCTGAAAGAAAAGACAATTCTGACCAGTCAAGTAAATTCTACCTACCTCTTTTCTTATTTTCTCAGGGCTCAAAATTAAAAATGTCCTGTTTGGTGTTTATGGGGAGTTATGGGGGCAGCTGTAGGTCTTAGGAGGCCTCACAATTATGGGCACATACCCAGGATGCAGACGCATAGGTAGATTTTGACATGCTGTGCGCCAAGATTCATGTACGAAGGCTCCAGAACATTTGAGGCTACAGGACATAGTATGCTCCTACCACTAGGTCAATGTAGCCAGTCTCAAGCATCCCGTAAGGTGACTTAGGACAGCCCTGATATGTACCTGGTTCAAATCTGCTATCTCAGCCGAACCAGTAAACAGTATGCTGAAGTCTGCTCAGTAATTATGTGAAGGAGAACTTAGGACACACTATGACACGGCAAAGGGAAGGGACGGAGGTGTGAACGCAGTAAGGAAGACGACTTCCCTAGCACATCTTTTGCCCCAACCCACGCAGTACTTGGACCTCCAAGTGACTCTCTCTCTTTTTTTTTGTGGAATCAGGGATTGAACTCAGGCCCTTGTGCTTGCCAGGGAAGCACTTTTCCACTGAGCCATCTCCCCAGCCCCAGGTGACTCTTTTAACCCATCATTTGAGAGGACTTACATTATTTATCCAAGAAATATAAGCAGAGACACGAGTGAAGACTGTGGGCTTCTTGGCGACATTGCAACCCAGGCTGGACACAAAGCTGGTCACGCCATGGACAGCGTACTTGCCATTCACCAAGCAGTTGAGGGGGCCCCCAGAATCACCCTGCAGGGAAGAGACACAGAGTCCTAGAACTTCAGCCATCTCTACTTATGAACTTTTGTGCAGTTTTAAAGCTGCAATTCAAATTTCTACTTCCTTCATGACCCTGTAGTCAGAATGAATCTCTTCTTGCTTTCTACTGTAGCCACAGTATTTCTTCTGCCTTTGCAGAACTTGTGTCATATTCTGCCTTATATTTTGGTTTCTTAATTTGTTTGTTTCTCATACATATCCATGACCTTCTTCTTTTTTTTTTTTTTTTTTGTGAATCCATGAACTTCTTGAACCAGGGACTAGACCTTATTGATAGCTTTTCTCTCCACAGTGCTAGCATAGAACCTTTTTGTTGTCATTTGTTCCTGTAGTGCTAGATTGAACCCAGAGCCTTGCACATTCTTCTGCCACTGAGGTAGACTCCCAGCCCTGGTCTTTGTGTTTCTATGCCCAAAATCTTAGGATCAACTCCAAGCACTACAAAGACTAAATATAAACCAAAGCGAAACTACAAAAATAAAAAATGAAGGCAAGCAAGCTTAAGTAGGGGAAAGAAAATAAACCACTGAACTATAATTTATATTGCATCCAAGATACAAGAACAATGTATCATTAAACTGGACAATCAGAGAACAAAAAAAGGATCCTTTAAGAAATTATAAATTTGATAATAGAAATAAAAGTTTGGAAGAATTTGTCCAAACTACTTTATGGTTTTTTTTTTTTTTTTTTTTTTTTGTAGAACTGGGGATTGAACTCAGGCCCTTGCGTTTGCCAGGGAAGCACTTATTCCACTGAGCCATCTCCCCAGCCTCCAAACTACTTTAGACAAAGTTTGTAACATAAAGTCAAAGAAAGAAGCAAAATATAGAGGATAGGACCAGAAGGTAACCACATGAATAAAAGAAATTCTAGAAAGAGAGTTAGTAGTGTTGTTCAGCAATAGAGCATTTGGCCAGCATGCATAAGGCCCTGGGTTTTATCATTGGTGCCCAGAAGAAAAAAAAATCTAGAAAGAAAAAATTAAAAATGGAGGCAAGGGAATAATCAACAAAGAACAATTGAGAATCAAAGGTGTAGAATTCCCCCAAAAGGAAAAAAAAAAAAAAAGAAACACCTCACTAAACATTAGAATGAGCATGAGTAAACCCACATCCCTGGGTCAGACCACTGGGGGGTCACAGAGCACTAGGGTCAAGAGAAATGAGGTACGTGACCTGGCAATTAGTGGAGAATGTGAGACTGAATTAGGGATGAATTAACTACATATTAAGTAATTGAAAAAAGGCAACTGTGAACTCCAAGGACAATAGAATAAATCATGTAAGAAAGGAAAAGTAAAGCCGGGCGTGGTGGCGCATGCCTGTGATCCCAGCACTCGGGAGGCTGAGGCAGCAGGATCGTTGTGAGTTCGAGACCAGCCTGAGCTACAAAGTGAGCTCGAGGCCACCCTGAACTGCATAGTGAGACCCTGTCTCAAAAAGACAAAAAAAAAAAAAAAAAAAAAAAAAAAAAAAAAAAAAAAAAAAAAAAAAAAAAAAAAAAAGAAAGGAAAAGTAATCCTAGAATATTACATGAATAGCATTTTTCTTGGTCCTGAATGAACACTGGATTAAGGGAAAAGTTCATGTGGGGGGTGAGGGTAGGGGTGGGGGAAGGTGTGTATATATGGAAGACAGATCTACATTTCCCATAATACTTGAACTGAAAAATTAAGTAGCAGTGTGTATATATATTCATTCTGCCTGTTGACCTCAAAAGATCAGCTGACAAAAGTTGAAAACTGTCCCCTCTGGGGAAGGAGAGCTAGATGAGAAGAGTTGGCATAATGACTATTCTACCACTGAGCCTCATGGTCTTACAGTGTTTGCCAATTTAGTAGGTATAGCTTCCATAAGAATTTAGTTTAGGGCTAGGAAAGATAGCTCAGTAGAATAAGCACTTGCCTGGCAAGCACAGGGTCCTGAGTTCAATCCCCAGTTCCACAAAAAAAAAAAAAAAAAAAAAAAAAAGAATTAAGTTTAAAAAAAGAAGAAATAGGCCAGGTGTGGTTGACATGGCTGTAATCCCAGTACTTGGGAGGCTGAGGCAGGTGGATCATTGACAGTTCAAAGCCCACCTGGGGTACATAGTTCATGGCCAGGCTACATTACAGAATGAGACACTATTTCAAAAAACAAAAGAATAAACAAACAAGAACAACAACTCAGGAACAAAAGACCAAAAGTTCAAATTGGAGATAACTTTTAAAGAGAAACTAACTATTCTCTATCCCAGCTGCTGTTGGGAAAATGTGTTTTCTTTAAGTTATTGTACTCAAAATAACTCTCTCCCATCTATATCCTAAAAGGGACTTGAAAGTTTTTCGGAGCTAGAGGAAAGGAAGAGAATTGAGTCATGAGTATTCCTGTCATATGCTAATTGACCTGAAGAGAGGTTGGCTGATGCTCTGGAGACACGGAAGGTATGACTAAGGATTTTATAGCAGGAGGAAGAACTGGAAAAGAACGTTGTGGGAGAGATCGAACTGGGCACATTGCGGTGCATCCATTTTGAGGAAAAATGAACTCAGAAGTCTAAAATCCCAGAAGACCCACTATTTGGGAAACTCTAGTGGAAAAGGACTTGGTGACAAAAGTATCTCAGAGAACTATCAATTTGGGCTGGCACCCAGAAGAAAAGTACTTTAGTTTTTGGAAACTGAAGATAGTAACAGAGTAGAAGGATGAGAATTAAGTCAGAATGCCACCCTTCTATGTGGGGCTGGCTGGCTGACAAGGGCCTAGAAGTTGTTGTGTGGTGTATAAGTCTCCCCCACCCCTTGAATTTTAAGTTTCAACAAAGGAGAGTCCCCGGAAAACCGGGAAGTGTTGGTTGCCTTATTGTCATAGTTCTTTGGATTTACAAAAGTCCCTTTAATTCCTTCATTCTACTGCTTCAACTCTTCGGCCTCCTGCTATCGACTTCTCTTCCTCTTCTGCCTAGCTTGAACTTTGTGATTGATCCACAGGCATGTCCTATTGCTGTCATCTTGCAGGAAAACCAGGCCTTGGATTAACCCATCCTTACATCTGGTGTTTGAGTAAGACGGTGTGAAGCACACACTCACGTGGTCATCGACTCACCCCCAACCTCAGCACCGTGCCAATCCTCCCATTCTCCTTAACAATCCCAAACTTATACAACCTTTCCACCTTCATTTTCTGCAGTCAAACTGGACCTTCCCAATTCATGAATGGCCAGAAGCAACAATTCAAAACACCCACCAACTTCCAGCCAACCACCCTGCAAACTCACGTCCAGGAGCCCGTCGGGCATCCCCCTTCCTGGCCAAAGTCAGTGCTACGGGCTCCATCTCTTTCTTTTCCTCTGTTATATCAGATACTCTCCTCTCTGCCTGTTAATGCACTCAGTTTTCTTCCCTTTTAAAAGATTCACCTCCTCCATGATTACCAATTCTTAAAAGCTTCCAGATTTTTTCTGCTCCTCTTTTTCATCCAGGATTTTTGAGACATAAAAATATTTCCTGCTATATTTCTTTTTCCCCCCACTATATTTCTTACTATGTTTATCCTTTATTATTCATTCTAGTTTCTGCCCTCATCACCCCACTAAAATGACTTTCCATGAAACAACAGCGTCCATCAGGTACAAAGTAGCCATTTTCTTATTTTCCACCCTGGTTCTTGGCTGAATTGTATACTACGTATGTGATGATCCGTCAGTATTTCCTGAGATTTTTGTAAATCTTTATTGCATGCTTTTCTTTTTCTTTTTCTTTCTTTTTTTTTTTTTTTCCAGTACTTGGGATTGAATTCAGGACCTTGCGCTTGCCAGGCAAGCCCTTATTCTACTGAGTTATCTCCCCAGCCCTATTGCATGCTTTTCACTTCTCATTCCTGGCCCATTCTTGAACCCTGGTTGGTTCTTTTACTTCAGTATATCTCTAAAACATTCAAGTACCTATGTTTTCTTTCCTAGGAAAACAGTGTGGTACACTGGGGAATCGAACCCAGGTCCCTGTGCTCTACCTAAGCAGATGGTTTAGTCCACTGAGCTGTCTGGCTATCCCTTAAGGACAGATTCATTCTTTATTTCTTCCTTTTTTTTTTTTTTTGGCAGAAGGGAGGATTGAACTCAGGCCCTTGCGCTTGCCAGGGAAGCTCTCATTCCACTGAGCCATCTCCCCAGCTCCCTCAGATTCTTAAGCATAGAATTTGAACTGTAAGTCACAAGGAGCCTCTCTAATCTCCTGACAATGCTTAGTAAAGTAATAGTTTATCCTCAAACCTAGAGGTTAGCAAACTGTCTGTGGAAACGCTAAATAGTAACTAGTTTAGGCTTTGTGGGCCATACTGTGTCATTAGGAACCTCTGGATTGTAGTACAAAAACAGCCACAAAAATAGATAAGGGGCCTGGCATGGTGGCACACACTCATCTCGGTATTCAGGAAGCTGAGGCAGGAGGATTGCTGTGAGTTTGAGGCTAGTATATGGGCTATATAGTGAGTTCAAAGTTAGTCTAAACTACACAGCAAGACCATGTCTCAAAAAAAAAAAAAGTAAGTAAATGAAAAACTGTGGTCATGACCTGATTGATATCACTTTTTTTTTCTTTCCCTTTTTCTACCTGGCTTACTTCTATTGAACACTCAGGACTTGCTGTAGGTACTGCTTTCCTAGGAAAGTAGTCTTTTCTGTCTCTAGCAAATAGAAGTGGTACCTACCCTTGGGCTCCCACACCAGTCTATTCATGTCTTTATTGTAATACTTAGCCACACTGCATTATGACACAGCATGTCTGCTCCTCTGCCCCTCCCCCACATGCCAGGCACCGTATTAGTGACCCAAGAGGAATGAAACAATATTAAGTGCAAGAGCAGAGGGGCACACTGACATTGCTTGATTCCTCTTTGTGTCCCTAACACAATTCCTGGTATATAGTAGATACACACTGAACATCTGTTGACTTCATTAGGATCTTTCTTTCTTTCTTTTCTTTTCTTTTCTTTCTTTCTTTTCTTTCTTTCTTTCTTTCTTTCTTTCTTTCTTTCTTTCTTTCCTTTCTTTCTTTCTTTCTTTTCTTTCTTTTCTTTCTTTCTTTTCTTTCTTTTCTTTCTTTCTTTCTTTCTTTCTTTCTTTCTTTCTTTCTTTCTTTCTTTCTTTCTTTCCTTTTTGAGACTGGGTCTCACCATTCAATTCAGGCTGGCCTTGAACTCATTGGTAGCCCAAGTTGGCTTCAAACTCCCAGTGATCCTCCTGCCTCAGCCTCCCAAGTGCTGGGATTACAGGTGTGTGCTACCAAGCCTGGATGAAAATCTTTAATATGGTTTATTGCTAATTGATCTTGTCTAAGTAAGTAATTGTCTCTATTTTATAAAAACTAATATAAAGTTATTTTGTGTACTTTTCCTTATCATACTCACCTGTAACCACTCCTATAATTAATGGGGTAAAAAATGGTAATGGATGAAGTGCAAGAAAAAGATGGGTTTTGGATCTATCTTATACACAATTACAGCCACCCTTTGAGACCCAGCCCTAAATCTGGGTCACAAACATCTAAAGAACACATACGTAAGCCAGCACACAAATGCTGGGCCACCCACAAGCTTTTGAGGTGGGAGCATTGAGCAAGGCAAATTTTGAGGCTCTCTTCAACTTGGAGATTCTGTGAATACAGACTTACAAACACAGAATCATTCTCAGTTGCAAAAATAGAAAGCTGAGTCAGTACATAGGTACAAGGGTAGGAATGGAACAGGAGCGAGCAAAAGGCAGAGGGTCAAAGGCACAGAACAAAGGGATGGGATGGGATTTCTGACCCCTTCCACATGTGTTCACCTGGCATCCAGAACGAGCTCCGTCTCCGCCGGCACACACCATGGTGTTCTTCACAGTGGAGCCCCAGTAGGAAGAGCCGGAGCAGATGGCGTAGCTCACGCTGGGCAGGTAAGCCTGCTGCAGGGTGTTGGACACCTGCCCATTGGCTGAACAGGACACACAGTGGAGGTCAGCCCTGATTCTGTCCAGGGAAAAATCCTTTCGCACCAGTCAAACCTTCCCAAGTTCAGGGCAAGCTCCCCCCATCTGCAGCACATCACAGGTCCTCTTCTCTCTCTTTATATGTCAACTACAGGCTTCTTAGTGTTCCCAGGCTATAGGTCTCAGCCAACCATCCCACCATGCCCTTTTCACTTGGTAATAACTTAGGTAATTGACGAGAAAGATCTTACTAGCTTGTAACTTCTCTATGTTCTGCTCCTTACACTCTGGACCTCACAAGCAGAGTTAGGTAGGACGCACCCACCTGCTTCCATTTCTTAAGAACTTGGTTCAGCTTTCTTGTCCTAGCTCTTTTGACTTTTCAAAGCCTTTGCATATGTATCTTTTTTTTTTCATTACAATAACCCTTTCATGTCATAGATCAAGAAACTGAGCCACAATGACATTAAATGAACTGACAGCAGAGCCAATAATTAGGAGTGTCTCTCAGCTCCAGGTTTCTCCAGCAGATGGGCTGTGTACAGCAAGGCTGG
Source organism: Ctenomys sociabilis (assembly GCA_004027165.1). Taxonomy (NCBI): domain Eukaryota; kingdom Metazoa; phylum Chordata; class Mammalia; order Rodentia; family Ctenomyidae; genus Ctenomys; species Ctenomys sociabilis. The sequence continues at coordinate 10,692 of PVKA01028642.1, forward strand.
GCCTGCCCTCCAGAAACCCAACTGCTGCCTGGCAGCTAACAGTCTTTTGAGCTGAAGTGAATGTTTCTGCCCTTCCTCTCGGTCCCACAGCCCTCCCCCCTTTCTTTTCTTTCTTTTTCTTTTTCCTCTTTCAAGACAAGGTCTTGCTATGCAGTTTAGACTGGCCTTAAATTTACTATTGTATCGTTGGCTGGCCTGCGGCCTCAGCCTCCCAAGTACTAATATTACAGGTGTGTACCAGCCACCCTGGATTGATACTATCTGAATGATGACTAGAGAAAATCTGAAGCCTCTTGTGCCCCTGACCTCCTGAGACCCACAGCTACCCTTAGCTTGTTCATGGTAAACCAGTCTGTTGCCTGGCGGTAGCACAGCGTTGTAAGGACCACCAAAATGATGGGCAGAACATCTAGATTCTGGCCCTAATTTTGCATTAGTCACGTGATCCTTAATTTATTTGGTTCTCACTTTCCTCAAACAATGAGAACTGATACAAAAAACTCTCTTTGGTCTAGGGGTGGTAACACATGTCTGTAATCCTAAAATTATGGGAGGTTGAGGCAATAATATCACAGATTGAAGCCTAGCCTGGGCAATAATAAATAAATAAATAAATAAATAAGACTGGTGATATAGCTCAGTACAAAACCTCAGGTTCATTCCCCCAAATGCCCACCCCCACAATAACCACTCCTTGGTAAAAACTTCTTTAGTTCCAAGAGTCTGATTCTCTGACTCAGCTATTCCATTACTTTGGCTTCATTCATCAGCTATTTTACCTTAGATCAATGGCCTCTTGTGTTAAGTACTTACCACCACAGAAAAACATGCCCTAGTAGCTCAGCTACCAATCAGGAGCCCAGTGCTGTCCACATAGGTGACTTACTCTTGGTCAGGCCCCAGCCTGTTATGTAGCAGGGAGAGTTGTTGGCCAGGATGACTCCTTCCTGGGGCAGAACACCGAGCTGCACATTGCTGTTGAGGGTTACTGACTTGGCCAGGCGCAGCAGGGCGATGTCATAGCTGCAGGGGGACAGAACACATTCTGGACTCAACCCTTCCCTCAGGTCAGCACCTGCACTAAGGTCACTGGGTCCCCAGGGGGTTGAAAAGATCTGAAATAAGGGGCTTGCTTGCTGAGCCAATGAGCTGTGGAGATTGTGTGTTTAACAGCAGCACCTGCTGGTGGAAGGGCAGCATTGCAAGCTGGAGCCAAAGTCAGCAACCCAGGGAAAGAGCGAGCAGTCAGTAACGAGCAGGTACTGGGGGGTTGGTGGCAACGTTCTCAAAGAAGAAAGACATGAAATAGTGTGTGACTCTGAAAGCTCTGAAGACATTCCTGAGTCATTTGAATTCTATCCCCATGCTCTTTAGCATGAACCCCTGCCCTAGCCATAATGATTTCCTTTCCAGAAGTCTGTAACTCACTCTTGCAACTCAGTGGGAGAGCCCTTGCCTAGCTAGGTCCTTGGTTCAATCTCTAGCACAAAGAAAGAAGGAAATTTTCTTTTATTGCTGAGTCTGTTCTATATATAACATACGTACTTAACATCAAAAGTGAAAAAGCAACATTAAGATCTATACAGAGGAGACTTCAGGTATAGACTCCATCAAGCAAATCCTGAAGATCTTCTCAAATGCTGAAGCCCTCCCCCACTGCAGTTCTCCAAGTCCACCTGGATGAATGAGCCTGCTTCTTAGTGGGACATAATGTTCTCTCTAGGGCCCAACTGGCTCCTCATCCAAAGGTCCAAGTTTCAGACCCTGCAACCCTGCAACCCTCTGGCAGAAGATGTGGCAGACGCTGAGACCCTCCTCCCCCCTGCCCAGGGCAGCCCGAGCTTAGGCTCACCCGGCAGCCACGTTATTCCTGTTCCACTTGGAGTGTATCACAATCTTCTGCACATTCACGTACTGCTCGGAGCCGTCAGTCTGCTTTAGGTTGTGTTCTCCGACAACCACTCGGAAGGTCTGGGAACTGGAGAGAAGGAAGCCTGGAGTGACCCAGGGAACTCTCTTGTCCCCTTAGAGAAAGGTTGGCAAGCCATCTATCTTATCTGTAGGAGGGGACTCCCTATTATTTGTTTCAGGCAGAGGAGGATCAAAGCACCTCAAAGACAAAGAAGGAACAAAGCCCCCATTCTCTGATTTATTGACTTGTGAGACTGAACAACACTATGGGCTTCACTTTCACACCTCATACTCTGGGACAAGTGTAGTGAGCATGAGTGAAATAATGGCTATGATCCACAAGGCAATTTGAGGAAAGCCTAAACTTGTTTGTTTGTTTGCTTGTGGTACCAGGGATTGAACTCAGGACCTTGTGCTTGTCAGGCAAGTGCTTATTCTACTGAGCTATCTCCCTGGCTCCTCTGTTTTGTTTTTGATACAGCATCTTACTATGCAGTTTGGGCTAACCTTAAACTCACTGTGTAGCCCAGGCTGGCCCCAAACTCACAGTCTCAGTCAATTGAGTGTTGGGATTATAGGTTTCACTAACCATCATGTGTGGCATAGACTGGTAATTCTTAAAGTGTAGCCCGGGTCCACAAGCATTAGCAGTCACCCAGAGACTTGAGAAAAATGCCTATCGTCAAAGCCAGGTAGCATTTGCCTGCAATCCTAGCACTCTGGGAGGCTTGAGGTAGGAATGTCATAAGTTTGTGCTCTATGTAAGCAAATTAGTGATTTTTTGAGACCCTGTCTTCAAATAACATATAAGAACTTGTGGGTATGTAGCTCAGCGTGAAGCCCCTGGGTTTTATCCTTAAATCACAAACAAGCAAAAAGGAAATGCCTTTTTGTCAGGCCTCACTGTGGACTTATCACATCAGAAATTCTGCATGGTGGTGCTCAGCCATCTGTACTTCCCATGCAGTTCTGATACCTCTGAAATTTGAGAACTATTGCCCACGACAAAAGTAAAAGCAGTTTCCAGTCCTGTATTGATTAGGCACTTAAAATTTACTCAATCCTAACAACCCTAGGTATTATCATCCCATTTTAGAGATAAGGGAATGAGAGAAGAAAGAAGCTAAGTCAGTTGCTTAAGGTTACTAGGTAGAAGATGGTGAAACAAGATTGAAACCTGAGCCTGACTCCATAACTTGTACTTTCCTCTAAAGTGTCTCCTCGCTACAATGATTTCCAGACACAGGGGGGTTGGCCAGTGGCCCGCTGTTTATCCAGCCCTCAGAAGTCAAAATTAGACATTCCTTCCGCAAATTCAGCAGCCTCCCTCTCAGGGGCTCAGCGGATCTTTTTCTCACCTGTCTACACAGTGAGCAGCTGTCATCACCCAGTTCTGTTTGATGAGGGTCCCTCCACAGGTGTGATGCCAGGAATTTTGAGACGAGTATTGGAGGGAAATCTGGGTGGGAAGGAAAGAAAGGAGGAATAGGTCGGTGTTTCTCAAAAGACTTTGCCTCACACATCCTTACATCCCTCAAAACATTCTCCAACTTTCTGTACTAAGGATAGCAAGTAGGTTTCATTTGACTTGCCAATTGTGTTTTTTTTTTTTTTGTCTTTTTGAGAGGGTCTCACTATGCAGTTCAGGCTGGCCTTAAACTCACTTTTATAGCTCAGGCTGGTCTTGAACTCACAACAATCCTCCTGCCTCAGCCTCCTGAGAGCTGGGATTACAGGCCTGCGCCACCACGCCCGGCTAACTTGCCAATTGTTATGGATTGGTTGGTAGTGGCTAACTAGAGTGTGTGAATGCCTCTGGTGTCAGCTTACACGAAAGCTCCACTGTTGAGTGCCACTTGCTGAGTACATGGATGGGGGAATAAAGGCACCTATGGAGTGTATTTCACATGCTTGCTCTAGGTTGTTGGTTCAGGACCCAGGTCCTTTTATCATTGCTTCTTCTTGGAAAAGTATCCTTTTAGTGTTCTCAAAAACACTGTCCCCACCTCAATGAGGGGATTTTCAGAAACACAGTGGAATGTCCATTTCCATCAATCAGGTTTTCCTCACATTTTACAATAGCGTCCCTGAAAAACAGGGCTCAACCTGTGGTGATTTGGATCTAATGGCAATTGCATTGATTCTCTCCAAGTGTGGCTATTCACCTATTAAGTGGCCAGTTTTACCCATGTAGATTAGCGTAAAGCAGGGCCCAGCCACCCTGTTACAAAAATGGACACTCTTTACCCAAAGAAGCGACTGCTCTGCGTATGTGTGTGTGATGTGTGTGACATGGGCTGGATGGAGTGCATTTATGGGCCTGCCACACGGTCTTGCTGCGCGGCACAGGGACTGTTGGGGGAACTATAAAGGTAGTCTGTGTTTGGGGATAGGCTTGGTAGTCCGGTTGCTGTTAAGTCCCCGGTACCAAGCTTTTACATTTTAGAACCCAACTAAGCCTGGTCCAATCCATCTTTAAAACCTGAGATCTAGGCAGCTGGCGAGCTGCTGGTCGAGAATACACTCAACCGTATGTAACACTTTTTATAAGTACCTAGCAACACTCATTCAGTTGCGGGTCTGGGCTGTGAAGAACACCCACCTGAGAGGGCCAGGAGTTCTTCTTGGCCTCAGTCCCTCCAACCACTCGAGCATTTGTTTCTGGAATATCCTGGGTGCTGTGTCCTTTATGGAGCAGAAGAAAAGTGGGTGATGACTCAGCATAGGGTCAGCTCTGCGTGGGGTGGGGGAGGGCAGCTGTGCTTTGAGGAATTTGCAGCCCTGTCTGCAAATTCACAGCTCTTCTCTGACAACAGAGGGGCCCTGCTGGGAGTTCTCTGAGCCTCTTCTGAAAACAGGGCCACCTGAGTAGCTTTTCCCAGGTGGCCTAGAACTGGGGCTTGGTAGGAAGGGCCTATCGGGGATCAGCAGTTGGGGGCCCCAGAGGCTTCTGGGCCTTGGCTTGCTAGGTTTGAGGGAACTCCTCCCCTGAGGTTGGGCAGGATTTTCCTGTGGACAGGGACAGCCAGGGCACATCCCAGCCAGCCGCTCAGGATATCCTCCTGTCACGGCTGGTAGGGAAGCTCTGGCCCCTCAGAAAGGGGCCTCTTTCTGCTTCATGGTTCTAGGACCTTTCACCAGGAGAGCCTTGCATGGATGGTGGTGACCCCATCTTTTCTCTCTATGCTCCAGGGAAGCATCTAGTATTTTTGGTAGAATCACAGGCAGAGCATCCTATCCTCCCCTGGGATAGGGAACCAGCTTGGGCTGAGGGCAGACACTCGACCCTTGTGCAAAAGCTCCCTCCCTTTAGAACTTGGCCAAAGGATCCACTTACCATAGAGGACCAGGGTGATGAGCACAAGGAAGCGCAGCATGTTGCCCGCGAAGCAGACCACTGCCCTCTTGCCATGAACCAAGCCCTCTTTATCCTCCTCTTATCAGCAGCTTTGCTGACCTTCTTCCTGCCAGCTGACAGGGCTGTGGGTGGACGGCAGGGAAAGTCGCAGGTGACATGGAAGTACAAATGAAACGATTGCTTTTTAAGTCAACTCATTTATCTGTTATTCAAAGACAGATCAAGGTTGGAGCTCAGTTAGTCATCCGCTGTCAGTTGAAAAGCATCCAACACTTTTTTTCAAAAATAAAATGGAAGCTGGGTATGGCAGTGCTCATCTGTAATTTCAGCACTCAGGAGGCTGAGGCAGGAGGACACCATAAATTCAAGGGGAGTCCAGGCTACATAGTGAGTTCAAAGCCAGTCTGAACTACATAGCAGGAGACCCTGTCTCAAAAAATCCAACCAAACAAAAATAATATAGTAAAATAAAATGGAGAACCAAGACCCCTTTTCCCTTGGAGGGCGCCCCTGATTGTTCCACCCCAGCATCCATTACTGTCCCACTGTTAATGCAGAGACATATCTGTTCATGAAGAGGGCAGGGCAGAGGATGAGGGAGAGAGCGATTAGCAGAAGGAAGGCAATAGGGTTGGGGAGATGGCTCAGTGGAAAAAGTGCTTTTCTGGCAAGCACAAGGCCCTGAGTTCAATCCCCAATTACACACACACACACACACACACACACACACACACACGGAAGACATTCGGGAGGGGTGTGTGTGTGTGTATGTGAGGCAAAGCAAATGCACAAGGGATGGGGGGGTGGAATCTGGCGGGAGCAAATACTGAGAAACAGGGTGGAAAGAGGATGACAGCCTGCGGAGCAGAAGAACTGGGGGCAGAGGGCATGGAGTCGAGGGGCAGGCAGGCCCTGCAGGAGGCGAAGGGCTCTGCTCCTCACAGATCAGCAAAGGAGATGCGAGGTGCAGTGGTCAGCGTCCCTGCAGGCCCCAGAGTAGAGGCTGTAGTGCAGCAGCGACGAGAGTGAAATGGGGGACTCAGATGTGGGCGGGGACTGCCTGGAAGCAGGCAAGTCACCTGGCTCACCTGGGCTTCCACTGTCCACACAGTGCAGAAGCCAGGCCGCATGCTTGTTGGGGTGGGAGAGGCCCGGGAAGAGCATTTGGGCTCTGCACAGGTTACATGGGCCATGGGCTGCTCAGATTTGCGCTTTCACGCCCAGGTAGCCCAGAAGGCTCTCTCTCCAAACTCTTGCATTCAGAGACAAAGTGGACCTCAGAAAGGCAGCCCAAGTTGGGCAGAGGGATCCAGAGCTTTTGTCTTCTCCTCCTGTTTCCCTGCCTCCCTGGAGAGTGGGAAACTGGTAGCCCTGGGAAGAGCCCAAGAGGAGGCTGAGGGCTCTGAGGGCTACCCCTTGACATCACATAGTCCCAAGTTGTGAACCTATAAGGGCAGGGCCTATTTCATACATGTATGTACCTGTGGCCCAACCCAGGGAACCTCAATCTGTATTTGCTTAAAAACCAAATTCTAGGACTGTATTTAAGGTCTCACAATGGGTGCCTAATCTTCCACATTGCAAAGCTCATTTATGTATTAGGTATGCACAGTGGCCTTGGCTTAAATTTTCAGGCACTATATTTCTTCTAAGCAATCCTAATGCTATTTTGAAATAAACGCAGGCGCGCGCGCGCACACACACACACACACACACACACAAGTACAAGGCTATGGATTATACATTGAATAAATTAGTTCTAATCCTATTGTGAAATACTATGTGGCTTTAAAACAGTAAATTAGACGGTAATCGTGTGTGTTGGTGGTGCATGCCTGCGTAATACCAGAACTCAGGAGGCTGAGTCAGTAGGATTTCCACAAGTTTGAAGCTAGTCTGAGCTACATAGTGAGTTCAAGGCCAGCCTGAACTTCATAGTGAAACTCTGTTTCAAGATGAAGAGCAAATTATCAAAAAGACAGTAAGTCTGACTTAAATGAGCTGACATGAAAATATCCATAGTGAACAAACCAAAGTCCCACACAATATGGTATTGTGTATTAGTATATTTGTATATCACTTGAAGATGGCAAAGGAGGGTCTATAAGCTGAGTTGTGGCCTTGGACAGCTAGTAGCGTGTCCTCCAGAGATTATAAACTGACATTTGCATGTGAGTGTTTGAGCCTATTGTACAATGCTCAGTCATGGACTGTACAGATGACAGGGGAAGGTTACATGGATAGGGCACAGTGCAGCGTTGTCTCTGCCTCCTGCGGCTCCCATGCAGTTGACTCCGACCCTCATCTCACAGCTGTTACATGCACCTGGTGAGTAAAGCGCAACAGTTCCTGACAGGACGTCAACCTACCTATACACCTGTGTTTCTGAGGACAGGTGTTTATTGTTACTAAGCTGACATATGAGTTTTATTTAATTATTCGATGTGAGCTTGTTATTTTGTAAAGTAATAAGGTAAAATATAAAAACTAAGGAGATTTTGGGACTTGATATACATTAACTGTATTATACATTTTAAGCTGGGCATGGTGGCACAGCCCAGCACTTGGGAGGCTGAGGCAGGAGAGTCATTTGAGTTTGAGGCCAGCCTGAACTGTATAGCAAGACCCTGTCTCAAAACAAAAAATAGTAACAATAAACTATATTATACACTGTATATGTGGCCTGAGGATTCCTTTTCAGTTATGCATTGCAGACCAGGCAAGTCAAAAGTCTAGACAATTGTGTTGTAAACAGTTAATACTCTAGAGAATAAATCACTAGGTATGGGACATTATGAGGATAAGGTTCTTTCTCTTTCTCTCTCTCCTTCCTTTCTTCTTTCTCTTTCTTTCTTTCTTCTTTCTCTCTTTCTTTTTTGAGACAGGATCTTATTAAGTCCTTTAAATACCCAAGCTGGGTTCAAATCCTATGCCCCAGTCTCCCAGAATGCTGGGGTGACAGGCATGTGCTACCACTCCCAGGTAAGATTTTTTTTCAACCTCCTATTTTCTGTATTAGCTGACTTTTCTCTACAGTATTACTTTTGTAATTAAAAATAAACCAAGGGGCATTTTTGCTCTTGGGGCAATGGCCCAGTACTCTTCAAGTACCCAGAGGGGATCAGTGCTTCAGTGCTATTGTGTTGGGAAATAGTTGCACAGTGCTGGGGGCAGGTTTTAAAAGGTGAGGCCCTTGGTTAGCTGAGAATGGTCGGGGAGAGGGCTAGATGGGTTTAAAGGAATAACGCAGGTGCTGAGGTAGGGCAAGGTTAGCTGTGGCTAGGGAGAAGGCCAGGAAGCTACATCCTCAATTTTCCCACCACTTGGTTCTAACCTCCTCCTTCTAACCTCCCTTCCTTGAACTCCCCTGGCCTCATGTCTGGGCCTCCCCTGGGCATGGCCTGTGGTCCTGTCTCTGCTGCACCCCTGAGCCTTTATTTATTTGTTTGTTTATTTATTTATTTATTGAGATAGGATCTGGCTATGTAACCCAGGCTGGCCTTGAACTTGTGGTGATCCTCTTGCCTCAGTGTCCTGAGTGCTGGGATTAAAGGGGTGTGCCACCATGTCCAGCTGCGTTACTTTTTATGTTCTTTTATTTATTTAATTTTTACAGCCGAGTTTCTCCTAACTTGCTCAGGAAATGCTATTTTGGGGCAGGTGTGAGGAAGCTTCTTGGCATCACAAAGAGAAGCCTCCTGGTTAGACACAAGATGACTGAGCTTGGAGCTACTGGGTGATGCTATGGATATAATGAGCCCCTTGGATGCTTAATGCAACTGTGAGGTCAGGATCACGGACTGACTCTCACTAACCTGAGTTATTAGAACTGGAGTCAAAGCTTTATCATTTGGGCCCCACTGCACTCTTCCAGGGGCAGACTTGCCTGGTGGCACAGTGCTGAGGGCCTGCAGTGCTCCTAAGGGGTGCACAGAATGTTTTAGGTTAAGATCAGAATAAAATACATAGACCTTGGATTATATTCACTTTTATACCAGTGCACTCACAAAATACAATTTTGTTTTCAAAGAGCAAGGTTAGTGCCCACCGAAGTGAAAATGCAGCCCTCATCTAGCTTCTACACACCCACCTCTCCCCCTCCACGAGGTCTTGCTTTTTTAGATCCACTTGTGTTTTGTCCCTCCGTGGCTGTGCTCATGCTCGACGGCTGCTTACCGAGTCTTTCCCACCTTCTCTATCAAACAGGGAATGGGAAACTGCTGGCTAGGTGTCTAGTGTTCTGTGGCACAGCAGACTGGGCCGTGGTTCAGAGCTTGACTGCTCTATCAGTGAGGTCAAATGCCACTGTCTATGTAAGGCCTGTGCTGATTCCCTTAAGTGGAAAGGATTTTTTCCTTGTAGCTCACTGAGCACATTTTTGAACACTTCCGGGCTTCCACGACCCTGTCTACATTCAGACCGGGAGTTCTGGGGTAAAAGGACCTCATCTTCTGTCCCTGCCTGCTTCACACGCTTGATACCCACCCCATAGTCCGGACTTGGGGCCAGAGGCTATTTGGGGAAAGGGGGCGGGTGTAACGCGCTTTTCAAGCGTGAATCAACTGAGAGAGCACCCGAACCCTAACCACTAGACCACCAGGGAAGCTAGCCTGAATCAATTGACTGCTAAGGCGCGCTCAGGGGAAGAGAAGCCCAACACACACTTGAGCTCCCATTGCCATAAAACCTTTATTTCCACTGGGCTCCCATGTCCAACTCTTCTCTTTCCGAGAGAGAACATTCTCCTTTTCCCAACGGGCTCTATCCTGGCCACCTTCTTCCTTCCCTTCAGCTGGGACACCTCAGAGCGGCTCCTTTACTGGATGCCACAAGCTCCCAGGGACGCTTGCCAAGCTGTGCGCGGGCTGGGGGCAGAAGTGGTCCCATGGCACCACCATGCGGCCAAAGCCTGCTATTGACGTCGGAAGACTTCCCGGTCAGAATTTTCAGTATCTTCCAGAGGGGTGTGCTGTATCAGACAAAGCAGGCACGTGCAGCAGGGTCCACCTTGCTCGGAGAAGAGCTAGTACAGACGTCCAGTCTGCTTCACACCAGGACTTGGTGCAAACACAGCAGATGGTTTGCGACTGCGCAGTGTCCTTGCTTCCTCAGTCTTCCTCTAACTCCCCTTGGAGACAGGGTTTCACTATGCAGTTCAGACTGGCTTCACACAGCGATCCTCCTGCTTCAGCCTCCCAAGTGCTGGGATTACAAGTGTGCACCACCATGCCCATCTGCTTCTCAGGGTTTTTTTTTGTGGGGGGGCAGCACTTATTCCACAGCCATCTCCCCGGCTGAGCCATCTCCCCGGCCCTGCTTCTCAGTTTTGAGAGGACTCTTGTCAACTTCATCTGGCTGACAGTACCTCAGTGATAAGAATGGGCAAACGGAGTGGGAAACACCTGGCTAGGTGTCTAGTGTTCTGTGACAGAGTGGAACGATCCATGGTTCAGTGCTGAAGACTGGGCCTCAAGGTCAGCTTGAGCCACTTAGCTATAGAACTGTGGACAAGCTGCTGTATCTCTGCCTCTGCCCTCTTACTTGTAGGATGGATACAGATCTCATCCAATCTTTCTCACAGGATTATTGTGCAAATGAAATAAGAGAAAGGATATCTCACTGGGTGCTTTTGGTAAATTGTAGTCAGTTCTATACACCAGGTATTATTAGAGAGGGAGAATCTCTCTCACCTCAACATCCTCTATTAGATCAGACTATTTCACTAAATTCTGCAAATGCTTTGGCTGACCAGGGCTTCAGGACAGGGCTGCAGAGGTATTCTTCTTGACCTCAGGGTTTCTGCCCTTGGCCTGCCCTCTGCTTTGGAGGACTCTGTTCCAAAATCAGAAGGAAGTTCTAGGCATGTCCGAATAGTTTCTTCTATCAGAGTAGAAGAAAATGGGCCCATAGTTGTTGCAAGGGGCAAGAAGGTTTGCCTTGACCTCCACTTGGTTTACAAAGTCATCCTGAAGGCCTAGAGGGCTGATGACCAGGATCCCTCACACTGGCAATCCTGTTTCCTGAGAGGACTTGGGGCAGAAGGGGAGATCACAAGGGGAAGATCACAGGCCTAGACAAAGAGCCAGAGCTGGTAGGGGTCGCTGGGATTGCAAGGGGCCATGGCTGGCTTTTTGTCCTGGGATGTCAGGCAGGTACCAGATCCTGAGTTCCTGATGAGCTGATCCTAAAAACAACACAGCAAAGGGTCAGTCTGGGCTGCAGGACTCTTAACAGTGCTACTGGAGGTTAGGGGGTACCAATAAAAGACAAAGGAGGGCCAACCAAGCACAAAGAGGACACTTCCAATTCCATCCCTGGAACACAGACTCTGAGAGATACATCCCCCAGTTTCTAGGTGTTGGATGCCAGTTCCCTACCCCCAACTTTAGCCTGAGTGGCTGGAAGACAAGCAGAAGAAAGCAAGGCCAATAGAAAAATGCTTTTAAGGCCTCCTTCATGGCCAAATTCAAAGATCTAAGGCTACTGTTGCCCACTCCTTACTTTATGTATTCGATATTTTGACTCCTGTGTCCTAGAGGCTAGGCTCTTTCCCTGAGTGGAATGGAGTTCCAGTGGGCTCAGTCCTGTGACAGTGATATCTATCCTGAGAGCATGGCACCATGGAAAACACAAAGGCTTTCCAGTCAAACTTACCCAGGTCTGCATCTACTCTGCCACTTATTAGGTCTTGGGCCTGACACAAATTTGTTGGGCTTCACTTGGCTCATCGGTAGGAATGGGGCCCTGCCTACTTGGAAAGAACCTCTGGAAGATGAACCAATTTAACGTGTAACTGCTTCACTCTGCACCTGCCACACAGAGGCAGGAGGGACCCCTGAATGACCCAACATAATTATCTACTAGAAATGCTAAAAGGCCAACAAATGCTTGTGCTGCAGCAGAACTGGGCATGACCCCTGCTCTCTGGCCCCATGTCTGTACTAGCCAGAACCAGCCAGCACCAACTCGTATTCAAGTCCTAAGAACCCTACTTCGACCACCCACATTGCCACTCCCTTGCTCTAATCCCCCCCTCCCCCATGTCTCAGACAGATGATATAGAAAACAAGGAAAGGGCAAATGTGGCCTCAGGTTCTTGATTCCAAGCCTATTTTATTTTGTTTTGAGAGTCTCACTATATAGTTCAGGCCCACGTTGAACTTGCTATATAGTCCAGGCCGGCCTTGAACTCACAGTCATCTTCCTGCCGTGGCCTCTCAAGTGGTAGGATCATAGACGTGCACTACCAGACCCAGCTCAATTCTGAGCTTCCTGGGCAAGTGACTCACCTGGGTCAATTCCCATTCCTCGTCCTTGGGCACTTGGCTATTTTTGCCAGTGAAGTGACAGGCCCTCATGCCCAGCGTGTTGGCACTGGCGTGTAGACACAGCTGTTTAGCAACGTTGTGACGCAGGTCTCTCTGGGTCGTATACTCAAAGTACTGGAAGTCAAGAGAAGGTCCTGAGGAACAGGTGGGGAGTTTGTCCACCACCTTCCAAAGCCACCTGCCCTAAAATGCCAACCACGGATGGACTCCAAGAGAGGAAAGCAAGTGGACAGGGGCACACCAAGACTTTTGTAACTTGTTTTGCCTTCACGGTTTTTGCTACATCTGGCTACACAGAGAGAACACTCTGTGTTCCCACACTCATCCATAAATATCACCCAGCCCCTGGGCTCCTCCAGCAAGCCTTCTCTGAATAGCAGTGCTCCCTGCCATCACTGTAGCACCAGCACTGATGTCAGCGTTTACTCTACTGAGACATCAATCCTCTGTGCTTCCTCCTCCTCTTCTTCTTTTAGGTGTCCACCACCCCAGGCCTCAGGAAAGGAGCCCATGAGGAGAGGAGGTGCCCTAGAAACAGGCCTCTCTCAGGCCTGCCTGCCTGACATGCCCAGGCTGTCTACCTGATTGCCGCCAAGGCCGTGGCAGGAGTACATGATGAGGGGCTTCCCTCCGCGGTTGTTCTCACCCACATCCAGGCATTTATTGATGCCGAGGTTCTTGATCTGCAGGATAATAAGTAGAAAGGGGAACCAGGGTAGCACAGCTGGGAGTTTCCAAGTTATGTATGGGGCCAACCAAACTGGAATGAATTTTTTTTTTTTTTAAACTCAGGCCCTTGTGCTTGCCAGGGAAGTGCTTATTCCACTGAGCCATCTCCCCAGCCCAAACTGAAATGAATTTGCAAAGCTGGATTTCGCCTCTGTGGTTTTTGCTCTCCTGTCCATTAATCCAGATACCTGACAGTAACAGCAAAGAGAGATACACAGTCCCTGAGCCTAAAGGACTAAAGCCTAAAGCCTAAAGCCAGGCCTGGACACCCTCTATGGGGGAAGATGGGGAACTACTCAGGACCTTCAAAAGTATGCTACCCCTGGGACTTGGTAGAAATGCAGATTTTCAGATCCCATCCCATTCCTCAATCAGAAACCCTGAGAGTGGGGCCCAGCAACCTACTTCAATAATACACTCCTGCTGCTTGAGGCATATCAACATTTGACAATCACTGTTTAAGAAGGGTGGCCTTCTTTTTGCCAAATTTTTAGCTATCTCTAGAAGCCCCAGAGTGGCCTCTCCATGCCCTTCCTGGATGAAAAATGGTACATTTTTCAATTACTGACTGCCATTCATTCACTGGTACGGTAGGGGTTCTGAACTCCTACAGGGGCACTGTGATGATGGTAAACATATTGATTCTCAAACTTACAGCTCCATAGAAGGTTGGATTCAGGTCAGGAACAAACATCTCTGGGTAGATGTTGTGCAAGAACCAGGAAAAGTTGTGACACTGTAGTCGTTCCCTTAGCTGCAGTCGCTCGGAGATGTCACCAAAGGATTTCTGCCAAACAAGCAAGCCCCCTCTACCGGTCAGTTCCAGTCTTGATACCCAGCCAGCTAGTACAAAGCTCCAATACCAATTGCTTACCGGCTTACTGCTGCTCAGGCATCACCTCACATCCAATCCCAGACCTTCTGTACTGGCTTGGGAGCCCCCACTCAAACCCCACCAACTCCTTCACTTCCCAGGACCCCCAATCAGCAACCCTAGTCCCCAATTCTAGATTATCAGAGCTATCTCTCCTGTAAGAGCTTTTCTCTGAATCTTTTCCTTTCTTTCCTCTCCAAGGCAGGACAACCAAGGTTCCCCTCTAGCCTTCATGACCTGCATGCCCAAGACCCTCCCATGGGCTTTACCTTATAGACACTGAAAGGTAGAGTGAGGCACTGGATGGTAGAGACGGGGAGGACTCTGTCACCAGCCCCTTGGCTAAGGTTTGAGATTCTGTGCTTCTTTTCAACCCAACACCACTGCTCTCACCTCTTGGGCTATCTTTGCTGCCTGCAGATTTCTTCTGTAGAAAATCTTCTTGTAGTCGTCCATCCACACCTCAGCCAGGCGCACTTGGTTGCGAGCAATGACACTGGTGCCCTTGGGGAAGGTGTGGGGGCTCTTGGTACGGAACACGTGGCCTACCACAGAGCAGGGGATGATCTCCAGCTGGCCCCCGCACTGCCACACCTGATGCAAGAGGAGACGGGGGGGGGGGGCTTCAGGAAGGTGCAAGGCAACAGGACACTCTCCCCCAAAGCACTGCTGTTTTGTTCCCAGGATGCTGGACCCCAGGTCCAATGACCCAGGCAAATAGTTATCTCTCCCTGGAAAAAGGGTCAGTGACTAGGCTTCTCACTAGGCCATGACCTCACAATCCCAGGCTTTCTGATTTTGGTTGGCACGAATGGAGATGTGAAGAGCCATGAGGCCCATGGCCCACTTTTGAGAACAGAAGTTGTTTTTGTGCTATATATCTGCTCTGAGCTCTGGTCACTTGTCTTTTTGACCTAGAAATGTGAATTTTTTTTTTTTTTTGAGATAGGACCTCACTATGTGTTCAGGTCAGCCTTGAATTCATTATTTAACCCAGGATGGCCTTGAGCTCCTCCTGCCTCAGCCTCCTGAGTGTTGGGCTTATAGGTGTGCATCATCACACCTGGCTCAGAAATGTGATTTTTATCAGCCTATCCAGGTATTAACTGGAAACTCAAGTTCCCCAAATCAGAGCATCATTGTATTAGTCAACAGCAAGAATAGGTAACTGCCTGGTGGCTTGTCGCAGTCACCTGAGCCTTTAGCATACCAGTTTCCTAGGAGGGAGAGTGCAAACAGCTCAGTGAGGAACCTAGAATCAGAAAACCTGGAGTTGTGATGACTGGCAAGTGACCCTTCTCCATGCCAGGGGGCTGGCGATGACATCCTTCCCCCTGCTCTCTTCTTCTGGATTTTATTGGAAACTACATAGGTCATTCATAGTACAGTAACACAGAAGCACATAATCACAGTACTAGCAGAGGTCAGTTATATGCTTAATATGCACATGACACCGTGAGAGGCGACTTTATACCTGAGCTCATGCATGTATTACTTTTCCACTGGCCTGGGGATTTGTGGAGGTTTCATTGAGAAACAGTCCTTTGGCCTTAATTTAACTAATTCTTAGAAGCCCTTGGAGTTCTAGTGTCCACCAGAAATGGGGCCACCGTTTTGTCCCACAGTGACAAAAAGGTTGTTGAGCACATATAGGGACAATCCAAATGCAACCTCGGATGTGTTTTTTGGCCTCAGAAGGGGAACTCGATGGTTTAAAAAAACAGTGATAGGTTACTGACCTGTTTCTACCTGCATCCTAACCTTTCCCATAGATTTCACAAGCATCTCCAGATGATCAATCCTTAACATCTCCTATTATCCTTTTCCTCTGAGAAAGTGTAGTTGTTTCCCAGCCCACTGAGGTTTTTCTAAGTGACCCAGTCTAGCTGCCAGAGCCCTATGGCCATAGACAAGAAGGGGAGCAGAAGGACACAGCCATGCCAGGAAACGGTCACCATCTGAAGTTCAGTTTCAGAGGCAACGTCCCCGAGGCCCCTGCTGCCTCGTGGGATGCTGATTCCCCGCAAAGCCCTCTTCTCTCTCACCCGGAAGGACATTTCCACGTTCTCCCCTCCCCAGATCTCCATCTGATTATCATAGGTACCGATGTGCTCAAAGTAGGACTTGGAGATGGAGAAGAGGCCTCCAGCAAACGTCGGGGATCTAGAGAGACAGAGGGAGAAGCATGTTCCTGGGATGGGCAGCCCTCCTTCCACCAAGTCACTTGTTTGCAAAGCTATGTCTTCTTTTCCTTCTAGAGCCAGGTCAAGGAAAGATATAATGGTTGTTTCTGGCCTCTCAAAGGCCTTCATTCATTTACTCCACTGAGAATGCATGAAACACCAGCCTCTAGGGCCCATACTGCATGGTGGGCATCTGGAGCCAACAAGAACAAGCTCATTTCCTGAGAACACAGGCTAGTAGCAGAGGGGACATGTCGCTGGCTACTTTTGGGCAGCAGTGTGCCTAGAGTTGAGTACATACTCAATTTTCAGAAGCCACGCGAAATTGTTTTTGAAAACAGGCAGGATTAAAACCAGGAACAAATGAAACCAATGAGTTCCTTTTATCAGCAGGGCTGGTCCCATTCTCTGTCAGGGTCTGTGGGTCTGTGTCAGGGACCATGAGGCCACAGTACTAGGAGTTTAGCCAGTGGTGCCTGAGAATCTGGAGCTTTGGCATAAATCTGCCAGTTGCCTTGAGCAGGACAAACTGATAAGAGGTGTTCCTGAAAGCCCTGTGAGGAGAAAGCAAGATTAAACTCAATGTTTGGACCCCAGGGAACACTTAGAAGGCTATAAAAAGATTTGGCTTTCAGAAAAAGGCCAGGAAGTACAAATAAATGTATAAAATTATCTCATTTGATAGAATTTAGATACTGTGCTGCTTGCAGGAGGGGCTGGGCTGAGGGTTAGGGCCCGGTGCACATGCCGACAAGATAGGCAAACACAGTGGTGGCGGTGGAGAAGCCTTCAGGAGCACAGCTCCTCAGCTGTTGGCTTCTGTGCCTGAGCCCGGTGGACTCGGGTAGGGCTTCGCTACCTTCGGGAAATGGTTTCATGAGGTACAAGCAAGCAGAAAATGCTGTGACTTCCTCTGCAGTCACAGAACCTAGGATGGTGCCTTAAACAGAGTGGGGTTCACCCAATGTTCATGGATTGATCCGTCACAGGAACTCCACCTCATGGCTACTCTTGTCTCCCTGGAGTTGGCTCCTGCAGCTACTTTTGGGAAGGAATCTCAGTTGGGAAACCTCACGCTCAGGCTGGCTTCTGGTTGCTGGCTCTGTCCTCTCTCAGGGGTTGTAAGCCAGCCCAAGTAGCACCCAGAGAGGCTCAGGGAATCCTGGGGCTTCAAGCTAATTTGCTCTTGGGGAGTCCACCCAACTCACCCTCCGGGCCTGTCTCCTCTTTGAGAGATCGTCCAGGCTGGGGATTTACCATAGGTAATTCTATGAGGATCAACCTTGTACGTCACTGGAGATCGCAGCCAAGAGGCAATTGCTAGAAAACAACTAGTATTTCCTGGCCTCCTTCCAGGCCCTTGAGTCCTCCTGAGTGGAGTGGGAGGTTACAACCCACAGCGCTCCTGGCGAGCCACAGTGGGAAGTGTCCTGGGCAAGCCACATGAACTAAGGAGAAATTTACCCTCAAATGCTGGAGCTTTGCCCTCCAGTTGTGAGCCAGGGACGAGGTAGACGGGCAGAAGGCTCAGGTGCCCTGTCCCCGACTATGTGCTGTGTCTGGCCCTGGCCATGTACACTAAACAAAAACATGTATGACATGAGCAGAGAGTCAGTAGGAAGCTCTGCTTTCTTTTCTCTTTCCTGCCTTCTCTTTTTACTCTCCTCTGCTAATGGAGACGAAGCAGTTGGCTATTTAGGATTCCTCTCTGAGACACCCACCTGAGTTCACCCAACTGAGACTCTGGCCGGTATTTCTTAGGCTTCTGGGAATGTGGAGGGCAAGGAGCCATAACCTTTTCTTCCTTTCAAGCCCTTCTTCTCACCTCTGGCCATTGTACCACCTCTGCTTCCCTCTGCTCCTAAGTCACAGGGTTCTGGAAAAATTCACTTCCCAACACAGGTGATCTGAAGTGACTGTTAAGGTAGATTGGGTTCCCTAATGCCATCCACAGGCAATCTGTAGAGGACAGGGCAGCCTGGGTATAAGGAAGGCAAGCCCAGGGGTGCTTAAAATAGTGGCTTATCCTCCAGCTTCCAGCCAGATCAGGTCTTATGCCTGCCTGTGTTTTTTTTTTTTTTTTTTTTT
>PVKA01028643.1:0-29060 GCA_004027165.1 Ctenomys sociabilis
CACTTGAATCTAGGATTAATGATCCCACATACTTGATTTCATGGCTTGGCACAGTACAGAGCTTAAATTACTCATAACAATGACGATAGTGATAATAAAATTACAACCATCCCTACTTAAGGCATTATTCTAGGCATGAATTACCTCCAACAGCCTTCATGAAACAGGAAGTGTTACTGCCCATTTTGCACATGGAAAGATGAACCGCAAGGAGCCTCACAACTTTATCCAAAGACTCAGTGCCTGAAACTGAATAGGTTCTGAAGCGGGTCTATGTAGCCCGCGGTCTTCTAACAGGATACATGGGAATTTTAAAAAATCTCATTCCTCTCTGAGTATACAGCCTTGTGCAAACGTAGCACTCAGAGCTTGATGTCTCTGCTAGCACACTGTGGCTTCCAAATGAACTAACTCAAATGACCTCGCCCTTCCCTTCAAAGCCCAACCTCTACTCATGAAGCAGCCAACAGAGGCCGTTTCCTGACTGCAGCCTCTCCAAGCAGGTCTCTGGCTTGTGAATCCTCCCCCCAGGCTCTAGACTCAGCTCCCATCCCTTTGGTCCTCACCACCGTCTTCTTCTCCAGGGTATCACCCTGCAGCCCCACAGTCAGACGGGGCATACACTTCCAGTCTTTTACCTCTGGAAAATATGCCACCGATACATAATGAAAATAAATAAAGCAAATGGCTAAAGCATAATAATGTACAGTCTGGAAAGTCTTTTAGTACTTTATAGGAAGTGGCACATAATCGATGATTTTATTGAGATGAGGCTTTCTGAGGTGGTATTCAACCTGAAGTGTACTTGGCAACCCCAGTGCTGTAAGTGCCTCTTAGTTAAAGTACTAATAATTGCAGAGGAAGACCCTGACCTAACCCACTGGAGAAATGATATTTATAGCAGATATTTCATGTACACACCCTGGAGGAGAGAAAAACTAAATTCTTTCCTCAGACAAATGATTATACTAAAAACTATGCAAATACATTTGATGAGACTATATTTAAGTCTGAATTTCAAAATGTTGCTGACAGACTGCCAATTCATAGCTACTTCAGTTCTTTTATTTCAAATCCATAATGAAAGAAAAACAAACATTTCAACAAAAACAGGATTAGGTGCTAGAGTTCCACACAAAACAGGCTTATGAATAATGAATATCAGGGCCCAGCATCCCAGGAAGGAAATCTGCCTCTGGCTGGCAGTGCGACACTTCTTTCAATACAAGTAGAAAAAGGCATCCACTCTCTTCTTAAAGAGCAGGTTACCCGGGTGTGATGGCGCAGGCCTGTAATCCCAGCACTTGGGAGGCTGAGGCAGGAGGATTGGTTGTGAGTTCTAGACCAGCCTGATCTACAAAGTGAGCTTAAGGCCAGCGTGAACTGTATAGTGAGACCCTGTCTCAAAAAGACAAAAAAAAAGACCAGGTTGGTCAAACTTTGTTTCTTGTCTTGAATTTCATAGAATGTACCATTTAACTTGTTACATAATTAAGCTACACATATACAAACTGTGTGCAATACTTTATCGTAGAATGACAATTTTGTTTAAACTGTGTTTACTGTTTAAAGTTCTGCCTTAAGAACTCTCTGAGTATCATGAAAAGAAGATCCTAGACAGTTTCTATGGCCTTTAGAAGATGCTAAGCCTTGTTCGTCTTGGATCCCATTGTGTCCCCAGCATTTTGTTTCAACAGCCAGGGCTCCTGGATGGAAAACAGACACCTTCCCAGATTACTAGTGAGACCACAAACCAGAGACATGCTGTAGCAGCCATCAAAGGCACAATGCTTCATCCAGTCTGGTAACTCTGAGAAGCAAAACCTCTTAGCAGCACGGAGGAGCATGATTCTTTATTGTAGTACTCAGCACTAAGCCAAGTGGACCATCATTTAGGACAGAGTGTGACAATTCCATGTTTGAGAAAAGTCAAAGTGAAGGCTTAATTTACATAGTCACTTTTGTTTTTGTTTTATTTATTTTGTGTGTGTCTGTCTGTCTGTCTTTATTAATAAACATTTTATTGCACAATTATTACTTTCCTTGTGTAGAGTAGATCCATGACCATCACATACTTCTTTACCATTTTTATCCCCTTTCCCTTCCCTGCTGGATTTCCTTCTCTTTCATTGTCTTCTCTGCTGAGAAAGCTCTATCTCCTTTCCTCCTATCAACTATCTTTTATTTTGCTCTGTATTTATGCCTTGGGTTTCTCCTTATTTTTGTTTTATGGGTTCCATGCCTCAAGGGCTCCTCTCAGAGTCAGGCTTGTTTTCCTTGGGTCTGCATTTCCTAACCCTCTCCAGCAACATTCCACCCTGAGCCTCTTATCATGTCTTACATCCAGGAGGCTTCCCTGGAGCTTGTGCTTGTGAAATAACATTTAAAAAACAAGTCCAGCAGCAGTATTTCCATCTACAAGGAAAATTCTCTGTGTTCCTCAATCCTATTCTCTCCCTGAACTTAGAAACAAGCATTTTAGAGCAATGCTCCAAACCATTGTTCATGGAGATTATCTTGTGATCTTTCTTAAAACCATAATGACAATGGGACTTACATATTGCAATCAAAAGATCACCTTTGAGACACTGATACATGCTGAATGGGGTAGAATGCAATGAAATTGAAACTCAAAGCCAGAAGCTGCCCAGAGTGTAGAGTGTTGAAAGCAGAGCCACAGATTGCTGACCTGCAGGTGGAATGGATGAGAGACGTATGCTTTGGTCTGACTCAGGGTTCCAGGCACTGGTGCTCAGACAGCACCCAAGGGCCTTGTCCAGCAGAGCCAGCATCTGATAGACTTTCCCTAAGTGAGTTCAGCTGCTGGCTTATATAATTACTGTGTTATTCCTTATTGCTGGCAAAGGCTGAGGTTTTCAGAACACCTGAAATTCAGCATTTCATCTCTAATAAATCTTTTATTAGTCCTTGCCTGAAAAATGAAAGCAGAAATCGATTTTCTTGCTTCATGAGTACCAACTACCCGACAAATCTTAAAAAGAATGCAGGGAACTTCAAGCATATGAAAGAAGCATCTACAAGAACAGAAGTATGGCATGCAGGCTTTGGAGTGAGTATGACAGTGAGTGAAAATTAGCATTCTGACGGAGAGTAGGTACCACCAGCCAGCCACGCAGTCTGTAGGTGAAGCCGGAAAAGCTCCTTCCCTGGAATCCTCACCAAACCTGTGCTGGTGAGCATTCATTTCTTTATCTGAGTACCATCCTCCCCTATTTATTCTATGGTTTTGAGGTAATTTTTTCCTTAAAGGAAGTCCTTGTTTCAATACTACTGATAAGATACTTCAGTGAGCCTTACAGAGTGACTTATATCATGAAATATTCTTTCTTGCTTCCTAGGAACCTTGTGGAAATCCCTAAAATCTGTCACCCGAAGTCTGTCCCTAAAGAAGGAAGGATGAGGAAGCCTGCCTACTGGAAAGTTTAGAAAATAAAAGTTATATCAAAGACATGAAATTAAAATTCCATTAAGTTTATGAGATTGCTGTCCAAAAAGAACACTTTAACTTTTTTTCTAAATTAAACAAACAAACTAAGCTTATTATATTTTTAAGGGCCAGGGACTGTCATCTCTTCCTGGCACTTATGACTCCATTAAGCATATGCTGCCGAGCCTGTTTGTCCTCCTGTAAGCTCTGCAGGAAGACAATTAAAATTTTTTCCCTGCTAGCACTTTTTTCTAGGCAGCAACAAGATTGTAAAAAAGAAGTACGGAAATATGTATTTAACCATTTCCATGGGCAATTGATATGGTCAGAATGTTCTGGGGAGAATACAGCAAACCTCTTGTGTCCAGAATCCTGTCTTTACTTTGTAGCCCCAAATGGGACTTCCTTTTCCTCTCAGGCCAAGCTCTCCTGTCTTCTCAAACTAAAATGTGGCCAGCATGAGCAATGTGTGTGCTACAGTGCTCAGAGAGATAGTTGAGGCTAGGTCAGGAGAGGGTGGAAAATGACAGCTAAACTATCTTAAAATAGCCATGGGTAAATAGGCTCCACAAGGATAGTATGTCTAGTGCTGGCCAAATAGCTCAGTGGATTAAAACGCCTGCAAGCAGGCACAGGGGGTAGGGGTTCGATCCTCATGTGTGCTGTGCCAGCCCCACCCCAGGGCATGCTGAGACAGAAATTGAGACTGGGCATGGTGGCCCACACCTCTAATCCCAGCTCTTGGGAGGCTATAAACAGACTATGAGTCTGATCTAGTAGTAAGACTCTGAACACCTTATAGACCCTTCCTTAAAAACACACACAATAATAATAATAATAATATAATGTCTATACTGTGTGTGTAAAATAGATCTCCCACTGAAAATTCAAGGCTGCACAGTAGTCTATAAGTTGAAAATCACCAATAAGAAACCAAAATGAAGTCAACAGGCTAAAACTGTGGGCAAGAGGAGCTCTAAAGCTGTCAGACCCAGGGGCTGCATCCCGCACGGCAGGGTCTTTTCTGCATGTGCTGTCTGCTTGCTTTACTTTCCTCCTAAGTACAGGTTAGTGCCCAGGGCTAGGCCAGAACTGACTCCTAATACTGGGAAGAAATTTTACTAATGTTCTTCTTAAAGCAGAGGGAAATAAATCCAGGTAAAGCCCACTCTTTCCTCAGGCATAACACAAGAAGACGGACACCAGAGAAGAAAGAAGAGGCTCTGGTCAGGGAGCACAGCGTACAGTTTGGTTAACCTGTAGATCAGAAGTATTGCTCATGAGTTTGTTCTTGTTTTAATCCTAGAACTAAGCTTCTTCAACTCTCTTGGCTAAAGTTCTCTAAACCGTAAGGCTCTGCCTATTAAGAATTTTTAAAGGGAACTGCAAGGAACAGCCACAGGAGATGCACGTAGGGTCCACAACTGCTGTCAGAGCACATCACCAGTGCGGAGGGCCAAGGGAGGCTGAGAGACGACAGCAGGGAGAGTGGACACGGCACATAAGAGGGTTTTATCAGAGCCTGCTGTCCAGCCTGCTTGCCTCCAAAGTGGACCCTTGTTTTCTCTTCTGTATTTTAAAAGAGCCACAGTTGCTTTCAGGAAAGAAAATTAATTCAGATGACCCACGTTCAGAAACAACCCAGAGGTTGTTTGTGAGAAGCAAATGTTTCTGTGGAGAAATCAGCAGCATATGGAAGAAGAGATCATGTCTACCTAATACCATCAGTTCTGCTCAGGCCCCAGCAATGCTCCTTGCTTGAGCCTGCCTGCTCCTCTGTTTGCAGAGGCCTCCAGAGAATTCTCCACAACATCAAAGCTGGGGACATTTGCCTCCTACAGGAACACTAATAGCTGGCAGCTTTCTTTACAGCTCATCTACTTCCATGCCCCCGCCCTTGAATGTTCTTTCAAAGCTGCTGTTGCCAAGAGCCTAGGAGTGCTTCATACTCTCTTGGCTGTACTGATACTTCTTGCTGTAAATTTATATTGCAAGCAGAGTAGTGAAGTTCCTCAGGAACCTGAGTCTCCTCTATTATGCTAGTCTTCATCTAGCAGCCAGAAGAAAGGTGGCTGAGATCAGAGCTGTTCCAGCGCAGCCCCATGCACTTTGCTCTAAAATACAAAGAGGAAGTAGTAAGTAACAGAACCACCCTACAGCACTAGTCCTTAACCACACTCAGTGATCTTCCCTCCAGGGGACACGTGACAGTGACTAGCAATGTTGTTTTGTAAATCACACCTACCAATGAGGAATTGGCTACTGGCATCCAGTGGGGACAGGTCCTAGAGGATGCTGAAGACATTCTAAAATGCACAGATGAGCAAAGGCTCACCCGGCCCCAAATGTCACTCAAGGCATGACTGAGAAACCTTGACTTACTCTGGGGAGTAGGACACTTGCACACTGAGCTCACTCCTCTCCTGCTTTTTCATTTACTCGTTTGGGCAAATTAGACAATAGACATCTCCTCCTCCCCAGTGCTGACCCAAGTGTGGGGAGCTGCGTCCAAGCATGCTGTATCTACTTCTCTTGGTCAAATAGCTAACCCAAGGCACATTTCCACCACTCTAACAAAGTCTCTGGCCCATCCTTGTCCCGTGCTGCTTTTAAACAGTCCCCTAGAAAACATTGTGAGGTCAGGGGCTAAAGAGCAAATTAAACTTGGGGACATCTAATCTTGCTTTCCATTCAAGTAATCTTTCCAAAAATGATGCTGGATCAAAGCGAGCACAAATCTGATTTAGAAGAGAAGTTACAAAATCATTTGATAATCAATGCTCAGCTGCTATAAGCATACTGCTGTGGATCTACATAGGCCAGGCTGTGATCCTGAGCCTTCAAAAGCCTCACCATCACTCAGGGGACTTGTAAGCCAAAGTCATGGGCTCCAGAGCTAAGGGCTCTGTTCCATAGACATGGGCTGAAGCTCAAGGACTTTCACTTCTGGCAGGGTCCCAGCAGATGCTGCTGATGCTGGCTGAGGCCCCCCACCCCGCGCACCTTTGCAGGCTACTGGATGAGGCTAGCCATTTTTGATTCCGCAGAATCTGTTCAATAAGTCAGATGGGCAGATGGCATCTTAAACCAGGAGTTAACCTCATGGAGAACTCCATCTCTCTTCTTCTAGTTGATGAAAGTCAAAATTAAGCCAATGTACCTGAAGCAAGAGGTTTATGGTACAGTAGAAGGAGTCATAAAGTCTCTTCAGAATCCTGGTTCTAGGTGTGGGAACTCCTCAGTCTGTGGGGCTAGGCTATGAGGTTCAATTTCTCATCCTTCGCTCCTCTTGTCTTACCTACTTCACAATCTTATGAAAATTATGAGATGAGATTTTATTAAATGATAAATTGTATTGTAACACTAGAGGTAAACTGATGCAAGAATGTCTATTGTTCCTGAAGCCACAGGAAGCAGTCAAAGTTCTGTTGAAGGGCTATGATCTTGGCTAAGGGCTTCACTCTTTTTTAAGATTTATAAGCTGGAAAAATACATGTCAGAGAATCACTATGTTTGGCTTAGAGAGCTCGGCTAGAAAGCAAGGGAAATGAAAACCTATCATTCCTAAAATCTGTGAGTGGCCCATGCCTCAGTGAGCAAAGTCAAATATCAAGCAGTATAATGCACCAACTTAGAGCTCTATTGCTTAAAAAAAATATTTGTTGATAGTTTACTATAGTGGTAAAGGAAAATAGCTCTGCTAACTATCAATAGATTCCTAACACCTCCAACTTTTCCCTGCAAGCCACAACCCCAAAATACACTTGACTTAGGTGAGTCCTTTAATTTAAAAAAGCTAAATTTATGTGTACTTAAAATTTGAAGGGGCCTGGGAGATAGCTCAGTAGAATAAACACTTCCCTGGCAAGCGCAAGGGCCTGAGTTCAATCACCGGTTCTGCGAAAACAAAAGAAACTAGAACAATCTCTCATATGTATTTATAGTTTATTTAACTACTTAAGCAAAAACAAGATTTTCATTCCAGATTGCATCTGAAATAATTTAAAATGCACTTTTTAAGAGTACCATTTTCCCATGCCTAAATTATAGAAAGGACTACAGTCTTTTTCTTCATTTATCAATTATGTCATGTTCATATTATTAATATCAATATTAATATTATTTTGATGCATTTATAATATTTGTATAATATTGCTAATATTAATGTAGTTTTCATATGAAGCCATTTTCATGTTTTGTTATTATTAATATCAATAACATTATTTTGATATAATTATAATATTCATATAATATTGCTAATAATAATTTCACATTTTTCCATATCAAGTCATTATCCTTTGTGAGGGCACATAAACAAAAATTATTTCAATTTTGTGCATAAAATTAAAAATGTGTGTATGAGCAGTAAGTGAAATGTTCATTAAGAAGCAGTTCGTCGGACTGCTTCTTACAATCAGGGCAGTTTCTTCCTTTTCACAATATTTATTGTACCCTTTGTATCTTATTTGCTACCTCAACTGCTTACACTTTGCTACGTGTGTGTGTGTGTGTGTATGCACATGAATGCGTGGATGTGCACATAAGTGTGTGTGTCTTTCACACGTGTGTGGTCTATTTCACATCCTCTGTAAGAGAGACCGCTGTCTCAGTTACAAATCATTAGCTATGAAGAAATGAGGTGTCTACCAATAGATCTGCAGCTGAGTAAAAAGTGCACAATTTTCTTCTAAAGGTTTGTGCTCAAAGCAGGGCAAGAATTTTGAATAATTATGAATTAACTGATTTCCCCAGCATCCTTTCTTGCATCTTTCACATAAGAATTCGCGGTGCATATCCACGTGGAAGAGCTTGGAGATAGTGCCAACCCCATAGCCATGCACTAAGCCAACCTCTCGCCTTCAAGGGTCTCTTATTAGTCACAGTTAATAATTATTTTCTGATAACACTAAACAGAAAATCTGCTTTCCTAGCCAGTTCTTCACTGTTGCTCTCTGTATACATTAGGCTGCAATTTAAGTTTTTAAACAATTTGGTATGTGGCAGATTTCACATTATTCATCCTCTACGTATAAATTACCAGTGCAGACAATCTGCACAGGTGTACCCTAGCAGCACCTGTATTAGGGAAATGCAAGCCAGCCTCTTCTCAGAAAGGAATAAAACATTTACCAGCTGTCTGAAGAGGTCCTGAGCAGTCCATAGAATCCCTGAAATAATGGATCTCCAGGCTTCGTCTCTCCTTTCTGCAGCATTTTCTCCATTTCTTTCGCTCTACTGCTTCTCCTATTGCAGGCAGACTGCACATTTGTTTACCTAAGTTATTTGCACAAGGTAGGGCTGGCTGGGGAAAAGAACCACCCAGGGAATCCCCTGAGGGACCCAGAGGGAACTCATCCTAGAAGGGAAGAAGGTGGCAATGTGGAGAAATGGCAGAGAAACAGCAAGGACAGAAAATAACATGCTGGGAAGTTCTGCTTTTCTGCTGCATCTAAGTAAAAGAGGAAATGATAAAAGGCTGTTGGTGTCCAGCTCGGAGGCATTCAGGAATATCCATATCACCTTCCCATTGAAAGGACCCATTCTTCCATTATCGCTAACTACACTTTTCCTTTATGTTTCCTTTAAATGTTACTAATGTCATGAACCAGAAAAAAGATGCCCAATGTTGTCTTAATTGTGGGAATGTGTAATGATGTTAACCAAGGTACGGCTAACAGAAATTGCCAAAGAACAAGAAAGCATCAGAGTCAAAAACTATACATGATATAAATACATTGCTATTTTTAATCTTTTATTTTCTTACCCCAGAAATGATATACATATGAATAAACAGGGTAAGGGTGGTCTGTCTGACAAAATACTCCAAAATTGTGTAAGCAAAAGTGAACAGAAAGATGCTCTGTTCTTTAATTTTTTTTTTAAATAAAGTTGCAGGCAGTGAAGGTTAAAGGGTTTCAAATTAATTCAATAAGGTCGCAACTAAATTTTTTTTTTTTAAGGGGGCAGAATGCCTTGGAATGAGAACTGCCCGTATACGTCCCATGTAGCAAATGTAAGAAATTTTCCTGTACCAATGCTAAAATCTCCTGCATGTTTACACATCAGCTGCCTTTGCAAGTATGTTTGTGCACAGTAGCTGTTGGCGGGGTTAATGTTTCTCTGTGCTAGACTAAATCACAAACTCAGAGGCTCTGGATTTGCATTGCCATTTTTATACAGAACATTAAGTACAACATTTGGCTAAGCTAGGAATCAAAAAATATTAACTCAATAAATGATAAATAAATGTCGAAGAAGGCTGAGGCTTGCTTCCCAATGATCTCGTTGGGTTCTGAGTGTCCAAATAGTATATATTTTATGTGTTTTACTTATAATAATGTAAATATGTAAAATACTCATGAATTTTTAAAATTGTGTCAAATGTTGCTTTACATCATCCTGAAGAGAAAGTCATGACTCAGAAACATGATTACTCCCATCAGGCAGTTGTTGGTATAAAATTAATAAATTAGTAACTGACCACATCACTTTGTTCTCTCCGTTATTATTAGTTCATTCAATTTTTATTGGCATATCACAATAAGTTGTATACAAGTTTATCATTGAGATTTAAAGTGACATAAAGTTGATAAGCTTGTTTTACTTTTTATTTATTTATTTATTTATTTTGATGGAACCAGGGATAGAACTCAGGGTCTTGTGCTTGCTAGGGAAGCACTTATTCCACTCAGCCATCTCCCCAGCCCCAGTGACATAAAGTTCATAGGAACATGAAATACAACCAAATGTACTAATTCTCTAGACCAGGGCTGTATTGGTAGAATAAAAGCATGTGCTAATGAGCAGAGTAGTTATTAGAAAAATTAGCAAAAACTGATTAGAAAAAAATAGGAGTCATAATTTGCCTGTTTTGTTAAACAGATTTTGATCATCGATGAAAACGTTAATGTGAAGTTGCAAAAGAGCCGGAATAACCTAATTACTTCTTAAGACATGATAAATAATTTATAAAGTGATTTCTAATTCATAAATATTTCTGAAGAAAGATATTTTTACAGAACAAAGAGCTAAAGATCAATAGTGAACATTCAAAGTTTCTCTGATTTTTCTCTTTGATTTCATGGTACACAACTTAAGAATGATTTTGAAATTTCAAAGAGATATCAACTTCTGGGAGAACCAGAGTGAAAACGGATTCTGCATCTTCTCAGTGTCCTCTTGAATTGCTGTCGCATCAAAGGAATTGGAAGTAAATGGGAAGGGTGGTTGCTCCAAATTTTAGAGAATTTACATGCTAAAGCTGAATACTTCTCGAATATTATTGGGCTAAATTTTTGCAAGTCTTTTTAAAGACCAAATTATCCTCTTACTGGTCCAATCACACCAAATAAGTTTTGAAGTCATCTTTACATGCTCACCTTCCTAAATGTAATTCCCCCACTTAAATATCATCATGGATCTTTTCGGTCATTCTGAAAGCTTGTTTTTCAAGATCCTCCTTGAGGGGTGGGGCATATGGCTCAGTAGAATAAGCACTTTGCTGGCAAATGCCAGAGCCTGAATTCAATCCCTGGTTCCACCAACAAAAAAGAAAAAAAAAATCCTCTTTGATACTTTCTCAGTCACCCTTACACAACCTCACCGTATATTCCAAGAGTCAGTTGCCTAAGATACTTGTTTTTCTACACAGCCTGAGTTCTTACGCCTCAATACTCCTTCGCACCATGTTTCTTGCCCTACAGATCTCCTTTGAAATGCACATTACTTCACCCACTGAAAACACACATCCCCCCACGCCTGTCCCTAATGCTATTTCATCTGTGAACTATTCTTTAAACCCTCTTACTTGAGCTCCATATTTTTTTACCCTCTTTCTCTACTATGCTTCCCATTATTAATAGTACATTTTTATTATTCATTTATTTATTTATTCATTGGATCCAGGGTCTCACTACACAGTTCTGACTCATGATGATCCTCCTGTCTCAGCCTCCCCAGTGCTGGGATTACACATGTGCAGCACCACTCCGGGTTTTGGGTCCATCATGTTGTGCCTGGGCTTCGAGAGTCACCACAGCATCCTGTACTAGGGCTTTGCACTTTCCAGGCAAGTGTTTAGAATGCTGAGCTATCTCCTCCACCCCTACATTTTATTTATTTTTGTTTTCCTTTGTACATCCATCCTCTCTATTTTCTATCTCTAAATTTTACAGGATAAAGACCATCATTTCTAGATTTCTTTCAGCTTCTCTACATTCACTCATCCAATAACATCTGTAAATAATTTATATTAAAACTAAAATGCTATTGAACAAGTTTACCATTTTTATGGAATCATTTTGTAAATATTTAAGAATGTCTCCAATTATCAAAAATGATTGCCTAAATTTGCATTTTTATAGCAGATTAGATATCCTTAGAAAATAATGCTTTGAGTGCACTAACTTTTACCAAGGTTACGTGAATGGTGAAGTGTAACACTGTCAGTAGACAGGACAAAGCGTTAGACCTTCTTATGTTTTCTTACCTTGGGGATTCACTGGAAATTGAAGAGAAAAACATTCAAGTAGAATAAGAGTTGGCACTAAGAAGCACCTAGTGAAAACCAGACTGGGGGAAGGAAATCTCATCAAGGAAGACTTGATCCAGTTACATATTTTAAAAACTTTGAGACACTTTCCATATCCTAACAACTGAGATAAATTTAACTTCTGAATCCTCTGGAGTTTGCCCTTAAGGAAATGATCAGACTATAAGATGTGCAAGGTGACTGAGTGAGCAAACGCCTTTGGTAATTGCTCGTGAAGTAAAAAAGAGAAGAAACAGAAAAATTACACTACTTTGGAATCCTAAGCATTTTCACAATGCACTGGAACAGATTCAAAAAAGCTATTAGATGTTATCATTTTGGCTGGACCATGAATCCCTATACAAAGTTGAATCTTTGGCAGGCTGTGCTGTTTTATTAAGGGATCTTTATATGCATAAAGAAGCAGGGCCTTTTCCCCATGCCAATAGCTTATTTAGGATGGTTGACTGTGTGAACTTTCTGCATTTAGTATTCTTTCTGAGATTCACTTAATAAGTAGATTATGTTAGCATACTCTAATATACTAAGGCAGGATGTTAATTTAGGACAACTTGTATTTTAAATTAAGAATAACTGACCTGATTTTACCGGAGTACTTGCTCATGCATATCGCACCAAATTCAAAAGGATGGGATTGGTGTAAAGAGATTTATTTAGCTCAGATCCTTTTCTGGCAGAAGAGTCAAGGTAAATTCTGGTACAAAAAGCCGTGGACCCCCTCAGCAGCTCCCCTCTCACCCTTCCACTTCTGATGTTTTTCTCCTTCCCCTCTCCCACATTCATTGCTCTCTGCATCCCACAGAAGCAGATTCCTCTCCATTAGCAGTCATATTTGCTATTGAAATTTTGAAACATTGACAGTCTGAAGACGGATCTTTAATTGCCCTCCAATGGTTGTGTTCCTTAAAATTATAATGCGTTTTCTAACCGTATTTGTTCACTCTTGTCATATAAATCCAAACAATTTTCTTGTTCAGTGTTTATGAAAAGCTATCTTTGATTCCTTCCACTAAATATCTAGATCTTGTCTTGCACTGTTAGGTGACAAATGGGACACTTTGAAATTCTCTGAAATATTCTTTGGAAAATGATTTCTGTACAGTTTATAATACACAGTTTCTTTCCACTCTTCTATAGAATCCTTGTTTGCATTTTTGTGAATTAGTTCAATGTCATCTACCTAAGTCTAGTTTTGAGAATCACTTTGTCTTAGTTACTCTCTCTTATTGTTGGGACAAATACCCAACACCCAAAATGAAGGAAGGAAATGTTTATTTAGCTCATCGTTACTGTGGGTTTCAGCTCATACTCAGCTGTCTCCAAGGCAGAATGGTACATGGCACAGAGCATCAGTTTATGGCAGCAGAACAACAACAATGCAACAAAGAGCAATAGCTACAAAAAGTCTGTCTCTCTGTCTCTTCTACCCCAGGCTGAGGGAAGTACTCACAATCCTAATCCCAGAAGTACTAAGAATCATAATCCCAGTCTTGGATCACACATAATCCCAGTGGATCATGAGTTAATCACAAACTCTACACATCCCCACTCCATGACTACATAAGGCTTTGGGGGGACAACTAGACACAAACCATAACACCCTTTTTTTTCATAAAACTTTTTCCAATTTTTTTTAAACCCAGTTTACTCCTGAAAGCCACACTTCTGGTAATGAAAATGATGTCAACAATTCAATGATTGGAAATCAATATTCAACCTACAGACTAAAAATTTCATTTGTTGGATTTGATTCTGGAACATTTATCATGTAGTCAGAGTTCGAAAAGTAGCATAAGCTTTCTCACTAGTTAGTAT
Organism: Ctenomys sociabilis; assembly: GCA_004027165.1. Classification (NCBI taxonomy): domain Eukaryota; kingdom Metazoa; phylum Chordata; class Mammalia; order Rodentia; family Ctenomyidae; genus Ctenomys; species Ctenomys sociabilis. Next base: position 13,815 of record PVKA01028643.1, read on the forward strand.
GCCTGCCACAATATCTGTCTTTAATACCTGCACTCTGAGAAAGTGTACTAATAAAAATTTAACACCTCTTTAATATAATGAACAGAGAAAGAGAGAGAGAGTCAGATAGACAGACAGACAGAGAAAGACAGACAGAGAAACAGCGAGGCAGAGAGATTCAGCCTGGATTCTGGATTCTCCTTTCCTTTGGACACATATACAACCCCTCAGCCCCAACTTCTTACAAATCACCTCTGTGTAGTAAGGAGCTTGTTACCAATTTGGATAGCACCACAGTGAACTTCTTGTAGTACAGGAAGTTTCATTCATGACTCATCCCCCTATACATACTCACAGGTATAATTTCTAGCATCTCTGATTGAAATTCAGGGCTTTCTTATTTTCTTTATGCTCTAACAGCTCATTGAAGTTCATCTGGGTTACTTAAACAATTAAAAAAAATTAAGATCAATGAATTTTGACTTGAGGCCTTTACATGTGATTTTCTAAATGTTCCTGAATATTTGTATCCTGGTGGTCCCCACGGGCATCTTCTTCTCCTCCACTCAGCGTCTCTCAACTCCTTAAACTCCCATTTGTTTTCCTGTTTCTTCTTCAAAAATGACACTTAGTTACAACTGCTTTCTTTATGTAGATAGAAGGGCTCTTTCCTATGTGTGAGATGCAGGCCAACAGGTCTTATTTACTTTGTCTAAATTTGTGGAATTCAAGGGGAAGACCATGTAGATAATACTTAAAGATGCATCACCCATTTGGGGAGAAAAAGACAAATGGGGAATGAAGGAAAAAAGGAAAGACAGAGACAAAAAGGAAAGAGAAAGAGACACACAGAAAAGGAAACAGAGACACTTACCTACCTGGTCTTTTAGAAAATTAGTTAAAACCATTGTTACTTTAAGTTTATTTCATACAACAACACCAGTAACCACTGGGAACTTGGTAGAAGTAGAGAACCTCAGACCTACCTACCGAAGCTGAATCTCAGCGAGACGCCCATGTGATTTATACATCACTGTGCACAGACCATATGATGCCTCCCAGGGGCGGATAAGTACCACATGTGGTACATAAGCACTGTGAGCTATTTCTTGCATATGCCTCCTTTTTGAAAAAGACATATCAGAAGTGGATTAAAGCTGACTCATAGGCTGACAAGAACCAACTGTTAAAAGTTTCTGAGACAATTGCCATTTTTAAGTATTGTACAAATTTGCAATTCAACAAAGTATGCCAGAAATAAAGGCAATATATAAAATTCATTATTTCCCACCTACTTGACTTGCTGCACTATTATTTGTATCTTGAATTTGGTTTAAAGTTCAGCTTTTTATAGCTAAATGGTATAATGCTAAATGGTGATATACAGATTTCTTGTCAACTCTGTGTTCAAGGACTTCTGGTTTGTGCTTTCAAATCAGCCACAACGGGCCTGCTTAGGCATAGCAATCCAAACTCATCAATTCAGGGATTAAATTTTGTTCAGATCATTTTGTTTTTTTTTTTTTTTTTTTTTTTTTTTTGGTCTTTTTGAGACAGGGTCTCATCATGGAGTTCAGGCTGGCCTTAAGCTCACTTTGTAGCTCAGGCTGGTCTCGAACTCACAACAATCCTCCTGCCTCAGCCTCCCGAGTGCTGGGATTACAGGCATGCGCCACCATGCCCGGCTTCTTTCAGATCATTTTGTTCATCTGGATTTAGGAAGTGATAAGATAAAAATGGTAAGAAGACAAATTAAGTTCAATGCATATCATAAAATATATACTTCAGTATGTATCTTTAGGGCCGGTGGTATAGCTCAGCGGATTAAATGCTTTCTTAGTAAGCACAAGGACCAGGGTTCGATCCCTGGTTCCCCAAACCGTGCCGGCCCTGCCTTAGGATGCGCTGAGCCGGCGATGTAATCTGGGCGTGGTGGCGTGCGCCTGTAATCCCAGCATATGGGAGGCAAAAAGCAGGAAGATCACTGTGAATGTGGGCTGCATGCATAGTGAGACCCTGCACGAAAAAAAAGTATGTATCTTTTTAAGAGTTAAACATTTCTGAGCATATTTCTCTGTAAAGGAATTAGAAACAGGGTGGTCCCACAACAGATACAAACCTAGCAAATATATTTAAATTAAAAATATATATATATCTTTCTTTTCTTACTTCATTTGGTACAGAGTCTCACTACACAGCTCAGACTCCTAGTGATCTAGCTATCTCAGCCTTGCCAGCCCGGGGAGTACAGGTGTGTGCCGCTACACCCAGATTCACTGGCTAGTGTGCCGGGCTCTGGACTGGCATGGAACACGGTACCAGGGATTAAGCCTGGATCCTCGCACTTGCTAGGCAGACATTTAGACCACTGAGCTTTCCTCCCAACCCACAAAACATTTTGTAGAAAGATCTACACACAGCTATTAAAACTAATCCTAGTAGATTTTCATTGACCTATTTAATGTATACTAAGTTTTCTTTGAACCTGTGTCAAGCTGTTCTAGTACCAGTAAATTATGCATGTATTAGACCAGTTCTGATCCCACATATCTCTTCATATAAGGTGCCACATTCTTCTGAACCTTCATTGGTAAAGATTATTTTTAAAATGTAGCTGCATCCGGTGCAGAAACAAGCAACTCAGTTTCTCACATGAAAATGAAATCAAAATTACAAAAACATATGAAAAACATGAAGTAGGAGATTTGTTTAATTAAATTATTTTACTATAAAGAGAATAAAGAACCAACAATGATACAGAATTTCAAAACAAGATGATAGGAAATTAACAATGGTTATTATATTGCATATTGTTATCTTCAAAGTATTTGCTCAGATTATCAGATGTAGGTTTATAACCACTAACGGGAAATTAGTAGCACAATTATCTTAACTAATATGTACATATTTTTTTCCTTTTCTTCCTTTCTCTTTTCCCCCATCTCAGTTGTTCTTTCCATCTGAGCAGTGTTTTTCCCTTTCCCTCTACCCACTGTACCTGTAGATCTTATTTACTCTTTCAGTTTCTTATGCTAAGGAGAAAATACAATGTTTACACATGCAGGTCGGACATTTCACTTATGAGTATGATCCCTACTTACATCCCTTTACCTATAAAAGCCTCGAGGTTATCTTTCATAACAACTGAGTAATACTCCATTGAATAAAAACATTACATCTTTTTTTTTTAATCCATTGCTCTGTTAATGGGCATTGGGTTACGTCCAAGATGCGGATGTTACAAATTGTGCTGCTATAAACTTGGATGCACATATACTGCTGTGATTTTCAGTTCTTCTGGAAAAATACCCAGAAGGGGAACTGGTAGATAAAATGGGATCTCTTCTAGTCTTCTGAGGCTCTCCAAGGTGCTTGTACCAATTGCCATTCCCAATAACATTGCAGAAGGGTTCCTTTTTGCCCATAGCCTGTCTAGCGCATTATTGATTAAGTTTTTTTTTTTTTTTTATTATAGCCCTTCTCTCTGGAGTGAGATGGAATCTCAGTGTTAGTTTAATTTACATTTCTTAAATAACCTATGATGCCTAACATTTTTTATATATGTATTTTCCATTTGTATTTCTTCATCTGAAAAATATATGATGATTTCAGGTGTCCACTTTGGGACTGGGTCTTTGAATTTTGGAGGGCTTTTTAAAAATCATTTATATGTTTTATGTAGAAGCGTCTGCCTCAGGGATTATTGGCTAAGATGTTTTTCCCAATTTGTGGATTTTCTTTTCCCTCTGTTAATTATTTCTTTTGATGTACAAAAGTTTTTAATATGATGAGATCCTAGTAATTGACCCTCTGAGGTATTGCCCATGCAACTTGGCTTTTGTTCATGAACTCTCTGCCTAATGCTATGTCTTCAAATTTTCTAAATACTAAAATAAATAAATAAAAATTTCTTAATACTTTCTCTTACAGATTTAGTCTTTCTATTCTAATATTTAAGTCTTTGATCCATTTTGACTTGAGTTTAGTGAGTTTAGTGATAGACATCAGCCTAGTTTCAATCTTCTGCATGTGGAAAGCCAGTTTTTCAGCACCATTTATTAAACAGAGTGTCCTTCTTCCAGTGAATGTGTTTGGCCCCTTTGTCGATGATAAGGTGGCTGAGTGTTGCCTTCTTCTAATCTGTTCCACTCATCCTCAGGCATAGTTTTTTGTCCCTCCTACACTGATTTTATCACAATAACTATGTGGTATAATTTCAAGTCAGGAATTCTGATGCCTCCTGCCTTGCCTCTGTTGACCAGAATTGCCTTTGCTGTTGTAAGTCTCTTCTGGTTTCTCATGGATTTTAGGTACGTTTTCACTAGATGTGGAAGGTATGCTAATGGCATTTTGATCAGGGTTGCATTAAATCTGCACACAGTTTTTGGAATGGGGCCATTCTCACAGTGTTGGTTCTTCCTATCAATGAGCAAGGAATGTCTTTCCATTTTGTGAAATCCTCTTCAATCTCTTTTCTCAGAGTACTGTAAATTTCAATGTGTAGATCTTTTACTTCCTTTGTTAGATTGATTCCTTAGCATTTCATTTAATTTTGTGGATGCTATTGTGAATCGTATGACTTCTCTAATTTCTCTCACATTGAGTTTGATGTTTGTGTACAGGCATGTTATTCATTTTTGAATTGTACCCACCTGTACTACTGAATTTGGTTATTAAGTCTAGAAATCTTCTTTTTTTGTTTTGGTGGAACTGGGATTGAACTCAGTCCCTTGCACTTGCCAGGAAAGCACTCAATCTACTGAGTTATCTCTCCCCAGCCCCAAGTCTAGAAATCTTTTGGCAGAGATTTTAGGATCTTCTATGGAAAGTGTAATGACATCTATGAATAAGGACAATTCGATTTCCTTCCTTTCTTTATTTCTTTCATTTATCCTTCCTATTCCTCATTCCTTTTATTTTTCTAATTGTTCAGGCTAATGATTCCAGAACTGTGCTAAATAGGTGTGGTGATAATGGACATTCTTGTCTTATTTCTGATTTTAGAGTGAAAGCTTTCTATTTTTTTCTCAATTAGTATGAGGTTGGCTGTTAGTTTGTCATACATAGGTGGCTTTTATCAGATTGAGGTAAAGACTATCTAGGAAACTATTTATTTATTTATTTATTTATTTATTTATTTATTTTGCAGAGCCGGGGATTGAACTCAGGCCCTTACACTTGCCAGGGAAGTGCTTATTTCACTGAGGCATCTCCCCAGCCCTAGGAAACTTTTTAAATCAAACTATTGATTTGCTCTCTAGCTTTGTTCATTTAATGGCAAATAACTCTCCCACAGAATAACTAAAATGTTCAGTTAATCAGGTATAAAATTTATTAATCCAATAGTAAATCTTGTGTCTGAGTGTCCAAACAAGCAAATTTTTAGACTAGATTGTTTAGAATGACATACACAGAAAAAAATGCTAAAGGATCCTTCCTGCTTTTGTTTTTTGTTTGTTTGCTTGTTTGTTTACACTGTGGGATTTCTACTCATTCTATGTTAATTAAATAAATGTGTTATTTTTTCTTTTACTTTATGTTTTAAATATCAACATGATTAAACTTTAAGTGCTACTGGAGGTGAGTGGAACAGAAAGGAGATGGTGTCCTTGGAAAGGAAAACATTCCTCAGTGCACTGTCCTGAGAGATTTAGTTCAATTTAGTTACAGTGTGGGAAATAGTGGGTAACACAACCTGACAAACTTCCAATTTCTAAAGCTTTATAGTCTTCATGGTAATATATTCTAAAATGCAAATAGCACATTGACTCATTTATAAATTCTCTCTTTTATTTGCTATCATTTACTGTACTTTCAAAAAATTTTGCCATAAACCTGTAAACATTTAATAACTAATTATAGGGGTTTTTTTTGTAGACAGATTGTGGTACAGGCTTCCTCCTATCTTCCTGGAACCAGATTATGATTACAGATGCTGAGAGTGATTATGGACATTTTCAGCGTAAACTTTAACAACTGTGTGGACTCTCATAGACGCCCAAGTAGATGTGTGCATTCAGAAAAATCACAGTAATGTGAAATAGGTGATGTTTGAAAAACAGAGCAAATAATGCTACATCGACCTGTGGCTAACAGGAAAGAGACATTCCTACTAATTTCTTCCCAGAGAACTTATACAGAAATACTTGTATGTCAAAAAATGGAATACATGAATGCTTCTAAAAATGACCAATTTTCTAGGATTTTTAAACAGCCCTCACTGGGCATATTTTGATAATCTGTGCCTCTTTTTGCTTTTGAGGACTTTAATTAACAACATCAATATTGTAACATGTTTGAAAATAGACAAGTGTCTTTGGGGACTATTTAATTATGAAGGCCTCTTACCCTGTGCCAAATGGCCTCAGACTACAGTGCATTTGCACCGAGAGCTCCCAGCCAGCCAACCACAGTCTCATTGTTTGAGTGACCACAGGGTCAGCAGTTGCCTTCCCTGTGGTGTTTCCTTTTTCTACCCCTCTAATGGCTGCTTTTTATTTACTGCCCTTGACACAGGAGCAGGTCTCCAAAGAAAAACACAAAGCCAAGTGAGAGCCTATGCAACTCCATAGACATCTACAATTCTCATACAGCATAACATGTATTTAGCCTAAGTTTTAAAGCCATGACTTCTTTTTATGAGGTAAAATGTGTTAGGAGCTGGGTTATTTAGATAGGGCCGGTAAGTTCAAACTTCTCCTACACGTCTTTATAGGTAAGTGACATTAGACAAATCACCTTACCTCTTAGATATATGTTTAATCTACTGATATAAAATAATAATTAATAATAATAGCATCATCCTCAAAAGGTGGTAGAGATATTAAATAAGTTAGTACATAATTGGAGAGAACAGAAGGAACACTCATGCAACATTACTTATTTATAACCTTTTAATTCAATTGTGTATACTATATTAAAATTATGTGATGTTACTGGTGGGTTTGATGTCCTTATGCTGCATCATAGCAGGGCATGTGAGCATTTCAGCTGTCACAGGGAGGCAGCTGCAGGTGAACAGAGCCTGGGTTGCTCCTAGGTTGACCACTACTGTGCATACTTGTGAGAACTGACCTGGCTATGCTTGTTGAATCTAGAGTAAATTGAGATGATGCATCTTTCACACAGACTCTATGAAGATTCCATAAGATAATCTCTACATAAACTATCTTACTCAATACCTGGCACCTAGGAAAATTTCACTACCATGTAAGCCTAAATCAATTCTAGCTGTGTAATTGTTTGCCTGAGGAAAGAGCCAGCTAGGCTACTTTCATTTATGTATTAATGCTTATTAAGTTAGTGCTCTACAAATTACAGTAAGCTAAATTGCTCTTAAGACATTAATTTATTTATTTTGTATTTTAGGAAAGGGTCTACAGGGTGCTCAGGGTCTCACTACTAGATCGAACTCATAGTGATCTGCCTGTTTACAGCTTCCCAAGAGCTGGGATTACAGGTGCATGCCACCACGTCCAGTCTCAATTGCCATCTCAGCAGAGGGGCCAGCACTGCAGGCCTGGAAATCAAACCCCCATCCCCTGCACCTGCTTGCAGGTACTTTAATCCACTGAGCTATTTGGCCAACCCTTAAAAGACATTTAAAGTCAAGTATCCCCCAGTGTTTTCTTATCTGCACTGGGTTCAAAACTATTTCAGAGAAAGTTGTATTTTTTATAAATCTCAAATAATTTTCTGAATTAATTACTATAGTAATATAGAAAAGGCAGGGTTTCTAAGCAGCATAAAGATTACAACTCAAAAGAGCACTGCTTGCCGTACCATTCACTCTCACGTGAAGGTGCGCACTCCCGCACAAGCACACACTGGCATGCAGAGCTGCCCTCTGAAATCGAAAGTTACATCATTTGGGGACAACTACACTCCTAGTATGCTCTGCAACACAGGCATAGTTCCTGGCAGATACTTCCCACACAGTGGCTGGCATCTGTTTAATTTTCACAAACAATAGAGGTTTATTTAAATCTCTTGCCATCGACTTGATGGTCAGGGCTCCAGGTTGCTATAACTTAAATTCAAAGCTAAGGCTGCATCTGAATAAGGTTCACCACCATTTTTGGCATTGCTATCTAAAAATAAATATTTCATGAATAATTCATGTAAGGTTTTACATATATATATATATATGTAAAACCTTACATAATATATATTTTTAGTACTTAAACAGACAAATGCTGTCATATATACTTTGTCTTACTTTTTTCTTTTTTTTAAAATCACAGTACTAAGTAAAGAATTGCCTGTTAGTGTTTTAAAATGCAAGCAAGGCAAAACATGTAATGGCCTGTACTGTGTGGAAAAAGGGGATTTCTCAGCAGGCATCTTCCACACACACCCTCCCCAGGAGATGTTTTTATTCCAGTTGCTTTGCATTCTCAGAAATGCTGAATATTCTCTTCCTCAAGCATAGCACAAAGGTTAACAAGACCAACAAAATTCAAGCACTTTGTACGTGCATGCCAGGCTGTACTTTTGTCCTGAAATGTGGGACCTCAAACTCCAGTAATGAATAAGTCAAAGTAAAATTTAATGGGACTTTACACTTGTGTTTAGGAACTGGGAGACAAGTACATATGTGTCTACATATACTACAGCAATGTGCACAAGTGAATAAAATGGGGAATGGCAATATATTCTTTTAGTAATAGCTCAAGGGAAGAAGAGTCTTACCAAATCTATGGCTTTAGGCACTCATGTAATATACAAATAGATCAAAAGAAGCATTAGGAAAACGTACAGATTTTCTAAGTGGAAAAGGCACAATGCGATCAAAATTCTCCTAGAGGTTAAATAAGTAAACTAAAATATATTTCCTTGTGAAATTTTTCAAATACCCCTAATACGTAGTAGCAGTTGGTCAGCGTTTTTCTCTCTCTATGTAGGCCAGCTGGAATCTGGGTCTTCAAGTGCCAACTATACAAGTTCAGAACTTCCCAAAGCCAAGGGTGGAGCTTAAATATATCTTCTAAACTGTTAAGTTTGCAGGTTAAATGACATTGATATCACAATAGAGGAAAACTCTTCTTCATTGTCTCTTCATGGTCGGTTGTCAATTTCTCTCTCTCTCTCTCTTTCTCTCTCTCTCTCTTTTTCTCTACTAATAATATTAATCACAACTACAAAGAGTTTTATTTTACCCCTTTTCATCCTTGATTTTCTGTTGCCTAGATATTAGTTCCTTTATTTTTCATTTAATCACAACCTTAGCTTGAAAGCCAGTTCTTGCTAGAATATGTGTATCCCACTCTAATTGAACTGGTGGGTTAAATGAACTTGTATTTCTTCCCCTATCTGCTGTTCCTATTGGTTTCTTGCATATCTGTTTTCTTGTTTGTCTTTCTTTGTGTTCTGTTTTGGCTTCTTTGAGGTTTCACAGATAGTACAAAAATCAGGTATATTAAAATAACTGGAAGGGCCAGCCAAATAACTCAGCAGATTAAAGTGCCTGCTTAGGTAGAATGCAGGGACTGGGGTTTGAACCCAGCACCCCAAGCCATGTTGGTCCTAGCCCAGGTGTGCACAGAGACAGCTATTGAGACTGGGAATGGTGGCATGTGCCTATAATCCCAGCACTTGGGAGGCTGAAAACAGGAGGATCACCATGAGTCTTATCTGTGTAGCGAGACCCAATAGACCCTGTACTAAATACATAAAAATAAAATAAAATAAAGTAACTGGAATTTTTCTCTGTGATCATTCTGGAGTCTAGACCCAAAGTAATGGCGTCAATAGGGGTATGCTCTTTCTAAAGGTTACAAGGGAAAATACTTCACATTTGTCTTTGCTTCTGCTTTTACTGGCAGTTCTTGCTATCCTCCAGCATATCCATGAGTGGTATGGAATTGAGCCTATTCTGTTTTCTAAAGCATTAAAATTTTAATTGTACATTATTCAATATTTGTCCAAATTCTATAAAAAAAGAATCCATGCTCATTGGTTCACTCCATTGAATTTTCATAAGCAAAGTGACTTCTTGTTGAAATGACGCCAGTTGCTTTGCTTGCTTCTGCATCCTAGGGGGGCTGGAATAGTTGCTCCTAGGTAGTAAGAGCTCACTACTTCTTCAATAAGCAATTGTGTTCAACATGTGCACAAATCTATTACATATAATTTAGTTATTTTCTTGCATAGCTTGACAATGGTATTTTCTTCCCTTTAGATTAATTACTCCTCTGAAAAAAAACTGCAGAGGATGCCACGCCACTGTAACCCTACTTGGTATTCCAGAGTCACAGAGCACAGCATGGGATTCTCATGTGAATGGTAATCCGCTAAATGCTGTGTTGCTTGTTCAGCCTAAAAAATTTGATTGAGAGCCTAGCAACGCATTGATAGTGAAGCCAGAAGACAGAGGAATCTAGACAGATAGGGCACATGTCCTGAACAGTTAATTTAAAGTAAACTAAAAATCAGGGCTAAGTTAATTAGCATACCAAACCAGACCACCAAGCAAGAGAGACCAAGAACAGGTCCTTAACTGAAGGGGAGACTTTGGAGGGACTGAAATATCAACGAAAGAGCTTGCATTTCAGGTACCAAAGGCCCACCTGCAACCAGGAGCATCCCCTATTTTCTGTCACATGCACCTGTCCAAAACACTATATCAAACCTAAACATCCGGGGTGTCTACTTTACAGAATACCTCTCCTCTGACAAGTGCAGAACTTCTCTTTTATTCTTTCTATTAAACACATGCTTGGCATTTCCCACCGCTTGCGGCTTGCCCTTTCGTGGGCTTCAGTCCTCATAGACCCAAAACAAGAACCAAAGGTCTGGTTATGTCTCTGGCAATCACAAAGGGCTATTGTCTTCTCTATGGAAAGGTAAATGGGAAATTACCGAATGTATACAGAATGTATTACTGAATGTGTGTGTGTGTCTTACAGAAGTCTAAGAGACGGTGATTACTCTGTCAGTTGTATAACTGGTCTTACAGCAGCTGACACTGTTAATTAAAGCAGAGGTCAGGTCTTCTCAGCACTTTCTACTTAGTCCCCAGACAAAGCCAGTGGGAATGCTGGCCAGACAGGCAGCTGGATTCCTTTCCAGAGACAGGTCTCTGGTTGTATGGGCTCAGTGAAATCTAACAGAACAACTGAGAAGGTATGGCAGGGACAACTCCCTGGGGGACATCCAGATTCCTCCATGGAAGCTGAATCCTGACAGCTGAGTAGGTAGCCAGCAGAGAAGTCTACACTTACCTCTCCTCCCACCTGCAGTCCTCAGTGAGGTTCGAGGTACCTCTCTATCAGTGATCTCCTGGCATCTTCTGCCCCATAGTGACCCAAGAAGATGCTGTTAGAGACCTCTCTTCAGCCTCCATCAGGGTGGAGCTACAGGTTTGGATTTTTTTTTCACCTCTCTCCCATTCTTCAGATGATTTAATATATTTATGGAGTGAAAAACAGATACAGACAGTAATTCTCTAGATTCACTGAAAAAGTATTGTTAGCACTAGGGATGAAGTTAAGAGAGAACCCCCTCCAGGCTTTTTCATTTCAATTCTCTGGAACTTAGTTGTGGAACTCCTTGGCTGGCTACACGGGGTCTTCTGTAAACAAAAGCAGAATGACAACACCAGCCTTCTCTCCAGGAAACAGGCCAAGGCAGCTAGGGAGAGCAGCTACCACAGGGGCAATGTACATTTGTGCCTTATTTAGGCTGAGAACATGTTCAGCTAAATATGAGCCAGAGAGTCACAGGATCAAGAGGAAAGAGGGACGTCCTAGGGAAATCTCCAGTCTCCCATTCCTGTCAGTGGATGTGGTCAAACTTAAAAGGTGTCTTAGGAAATAAAATGAGAAAATATTGTCATTGGTAAATATCTGCACCAGGCCTGAGTGAAGCTTTGAGAGGTCACTGACACCACCAGTCTTTAAAATACATACTTAACTTCAAGTAGCATCACATCCATACCAGGCCTGGATAGTTCTTTAAAAACTCCTGGCCTCAGAGGCCGGGGAGATGACTCAGTGGAATAAGTGCTTCCGTGGCAAGCACAAGGGCCTGAATTCAATCCCCAGTTCCACAAAAAAAAAAAAAAAAAAAAAAACCTCCCGGCCTCACAGTGTAAAGGGCTATTTTCTCTCACCTAACTGGTATTTGCTTGTTAAAAGACATCCTTGCATCAAGTAGTCAGATCACCATCAAAAAAGTTTCTGATAAGTCAATTTATAATGAATTAATTATACTATATAGGAATTATTATATTAATTATATTATATTGTTTAAAGTTCTTAAGTTGCCTAAACCACCTTTCTTTAAGCTTTTTGAGGTCATGTTAATTTTATATAATTTTATATTTCCTGTTCTACTTATTGTTTTATAGATAAATGAATACTTACGGTATTGGCTCAAATTTACATAGTTTAATAGTGGACTTGTAAAAACCAATTGATAAAAATCAAGATATTTTGAAGATAGGGGATAGTGTTATTAGATAACATGAATAAAATAAAAGTATAGTTTTATAAATGCAATGTCTAATATTTTCTGTGTACAGTAATATGAGATTTCCCTTGGTCAAATATATATGGAAGTTTAAAGTGTTAACTATCTATCATGATGTGGCATCTAAAGCAACTGTTTTTTAAGTTCTTTTTTTATTGTGCAGGGTCTCACTATGCAGCTTAGACTCATAGTGATCCTCTTGACTTCTGCCTCCCTAGTCTGGGTCTACAGGCAGGCACCACTGTGCCTGGAATCCACCTCTGTCGCAGAGCACCTCGGGGTTGGGCTGGCCTGGCACACAGTGCTGAGGACTGAACCCTGGCCCCTGTGCTTACCTAAGTAAACACTCAGTCCACTGAGCTATATTGCCAGCCCTTAAAGCAACTGTTACGGGAATTAAGTAAGGATTCTGTGGTCTTGGGAAATTATTGGACAAAATTCCTTTCTTTGGATACAAAAGCAGTTCTTGCATCAAAATTTGTCTACTTTCTCCACCAAAGGGTGGCTTGTCCAGTTATCCAAGGATCTTATGGTATCATACTCCAACACTTATTGACCAATTATATTATAATTTCTTTGGGTATAAATAGGAGATTATGGTGTCTATATATAAAACAAGAAGGCCTTCTTGTTAAAAGATGCTTTCAGTTAAATTTACAAACCTAAATTTGAAAACAAGGGCTCTATAATGTATGTGTCTAGTTTCTTATGTTTTATATTGTTAAACTTTTGGTTACTAAAACTGAGTTTTAAAAGTTAAGTCAAATGGTAGGTCATAAAATGTTTTCAGTAATCAGTTATGATGGGTTAAATAAGCAACAAATTATGACATAACTAAAGCTGACCTTATAGAGTTAAAGCCACATAACTTTAATACATATAAAAGTGCTGATGGGCATTCTCATCTATACAATGTACACCTAGTTCTTTAACATATGAAGTCACAAAAATTTGACATCACTTTCATACTTTGGACCTGCTATTTAAAATTTAATATACATTTATGGTCTCTAGTTAAGCAACATTTTGTTGTTGTACACGTGTGACACACTTTTGCATTCGGTAATAAGCCAGGTTATGGTTTCCAAAATGCATGACCCCTCTGAACATGTTTCTAGCTCTTGTCAGTGTCACTATATACCCTACAAACCTGTTCAAATTCTACCTTCAGCCTTAGGCATAAACACCAAGTAGATATGGACCAAAAAAGTCTGTGTATAGCTCTGATAGCACTACTAACCTCATAATGTATTGCATTCATGTTTCCCAAGTGTTTAAGCCTTCAGACACGCAAACTCAAGCTCAAATGTGTTATATTGATGACTTCTTGTCAAAAGTTGCTTAGCATGCTAAAATGTTTTACAGTCATTGTATGATTGCTTTAATATGGTGTTATTTATGATTGCTAAGTGACACTTATAGACTTTTAAACGCTCTGTGAATTCTTTACATAAGTCCCAGATAACTAAAAACAAAAATCTTAGGATAATTTTTTGGTTAAAAGTCCAGATGTTAGGCACAATTTTTTTTTTATTTTTGCCTCTTAATCTATTAAGAACATTAAAACAGCTATATGTAAAGAACAAGGATGCTAGTTCCAGATATATAGACCTCTCTTTGTATGACCAAGATGCTTGGGCTGATCAGGGCAAAGATAAGTCAGACTCTGACCCCAGGAACAGCTGAGCAGATCACACAGCATGAACTCAACATCCTGTCTAAGTTTTATTTTCTCCTTGTCTTTATGTCCCCAAAAATGCACAAAAGAAATCTTTAAAACATCAGATACATTTTAAATGCTTGTAAAAATCTCAACAGTTACCCCTAAATGCCAAATTTACGTTTTATTTCACAGACTTGGTACTGATATAAACTAGTTTAACAGGTTAATAGTTAGTCTACGCTGTCTCCTGGGCCTCTAAGATTCTTCCTGTCCTTGGGGTCCAGTCCAGGATGGTATGGATGGATCCTTTTCTTTAAGAAAAAACAAAACAGAAGCTTCTCATCTTTTATTCAGCTGAGCTAAAAACGAACAAACAAACAAACAAAACCAAAAAAACAAGAAATAAAAACAGATACATGGACAAAAAAGAGGGACTTGCTCAATAGTAAGTAGAGTATCTCAACAGTAGAGATTTCTCCACACATTTATGGTATACATGGGGCACAGATCCTGATGTGATAAGGGCTACTATTTGTTTCCTGAACAGTTCACTGACTAAGCATGTCTTTCACAATAAATTAAGTTTCATATTTCCTAAGGAAAAGCCAGCCACTTGACATATCTCAATCAATACAGGACATTTTTCCAGAGAGCTTTCCATTGCTCATGGAAAAGTCCTCAGAATTCATTCTAAGAGACCTCCCAGGTGGAAGGGACTTTAAAAGCCTCCCTGGAACCTCCCCCTTCACTCTCAAGCACTCACTAGGGAATCCAGAGACTAGCCAAGAGGCCAAAGAAAAATGGGCCTACTCCATTAGTGTCACAAGGCTGTAGGAGGAGCAAAGAGTCTCTTACTAGAGTCACAAACAAAGGCAAAAGGTCTCCTGGGAAGCAAATAGCTTCAATCATGTTCTGCCATGGGGACAGGGCATGTTGGGACTGCTGTGAGCACAAAAGCTAGGGAAGGAGGTTGTCAGGTGAGTGTGGCATGGATGCTCTCACGCCTCCCTCCATTATCTTGTGTGTGTGTGTGTGTGTGTGTGTGTGTGTGTGTGTGTGTGTTAGGGAAGGGTCTACAGGGTGTTCAGGGTCTCACTACTAGATCGGACGCATGGTGATCTACCTGTTTACAG
>PVKA01028644.1:0-29159 GCA_004027165.1 Ctenomys sociabilis
AATTTTCATAGTTTTTTTTTTTTTTTTGAGGTTATGAGCAGAATATATTGAAGGAAAGAAAGCTCCTGTCTGAGAAAGGGACAGGAGGGGGGGGCCCAAGCAGGTTGTCCCTGAAAGAGTTGCTTCTTTTTTTTTTGATTGAACTGGGGATTGAACTCAGGCCCTTGCGCTTGCCAGGGAAGTGCTTATTCCACTGAGCCATTTCCCCGGCCAAGTTTTCATAGTATAGGAAAATTTAATAAAATATTTGATTGAAAAGGAAGTTTTGAGGGTAGATGTAAAAGGGTCAAGTTAATAGATTCATTCATTAAATATCGACTATTGTTTTGTGACTTTCTCCTATTTAATTTATCAAAGTACTGGGTAGCTTAAACCCCCCACGCCCCACACACAGTTTAAATGTAAGGACTTTTTCTCTATTGTTATCTAAATCTTCCTACTAATACTAGTTTATCTGAGTAAATTAGCAATGTGAAAATTTGGATGAAACAAAGATTTTAAACATACTGCCTATCTTACAGGATAAGCAGATATTTAGGATTCAGTTTAACAGGAATTGAAAAATTATAAGAAGTCTTTAACATTTACAGTTTTAACATTGGCTTCAGTTTAAAATACTCTATTTAAAAAGAGACTCTATGGGTCTGCAGTGCTGGCCCTGCCCTGGGGGCATGCTGAGATGGCAATTGAGACTGGGTGTGATGGCCCATGTTTATAATCCCAGTGCCTGGGAGGCTATAAACAGGAGGATCACTATGAGAGTCGGATCTATGCAGTGAAATCCTGTAGGCCCTGTACTAACTACATTTAAAGAAAAGAAAGAGACTAAACATTTACTTTAATCTTTTTTTTTTTTTTTTTTTTTACTGGGAATTGACCTCAGGACTTTGTGTTTGCCAGGCAGACACTTAAGCCTGCTAAGCCAGCTCCCTGGATCTTAGCTTATCTTCATGTTTTAATGAGCATAGGATGAATTCTTTTTTGCAAATTATCTGCAGGCAGTGGGATGTAATTCTAGCTTCCTTTTTCTATTATTTGATAGCTCTACCTTTCATCCTTTAGTGATTTTAGTGTCAGGTATTGCTAAAAACATTTAGAGATAGTCTTTATTTTTAAAGCAATAGTTATTTGAAACATCAAAACCTGGATCAGGTGCATTTTGATGCATATGTTGTAAATAGGAAACTATACTTCCTATTTTTAACTTAATGTTTTCTTAGAAAGCACTGAATACTAGCACCATTTGTAATTCTTTCTTCATAGGCCGCTTTGTATCGCCTCAGTGGAGACTGGAATCCTTTACACATTGACCCTGACTTTGCAAACCTTGCAGGTGAGTTGCTAATAAGTATAATGAAAAGCACTATCTCAGTTATATAAATAATATACTTGAAGACACTGCTACTTATGTCTAATAATTTGAGTATTGTTTTAGAAATAATTATCTTATTATATTTATGCAGAGAATAAGGAAAGGTAAGATTCTAATGTTGAAAAGATAGCATGCTTGAAGTTTAGATGCTGGTAGAGTGAAGCTGCTGTGTGTGCCCAGAGTAGACAGCCCTGTGGGGAGTGTGTCTACATTATCAGGAAGGACAAGGCCACTGATGGAGCAAGGAACTGGAAGGTTGGGAAGGGACTATCACTCTAAAGTGGACATCGAAATATCTCACCACCAGTGATTTTCATGGTTTTGGGTTCCCAAAGTGCTCACATTCTTCTCCTGTGTTTTCCTTTATTGTTTGGAGTTGTCTCCCAAGAAGTGTTATAGAATACTTTCCATGTTTCTTAAAATGGCTGATATATATATACTTTATATATATATATATAAGTGGCTGATATATATATATATATATATATATATATATATATATATATATATTTATACTTTATTGTAGTTCAATTTAAAGTTGTATTTTAAAAATATTGAATTAGCTTTTAAATGTGTAAAGTACCTATTTTCATCTAAGTCCCTCCCCCACTTAAGGTTTTGAGAAGCCAATATTACATGGATTATGCACCTTTGGATTTTCAGCAAGGCATGTTTTACGACAGTTTGCAGATAATGATGTGTCAAGGTTCAAGGCAATTAAGGTACAGACATAATTTGAATATTAGTTCATTATCATTACAGGAGTTTTAGTGGCTTACTTTTAGGTAGCTGCTTTTTTTCTTTCTTTCTTTCCTTTTTTTGGTGAAGCCAGGTATTGAATTCAGGCCCTTGCACTTGCCAGGGAAGTGCTTATTCCACTGAGCCATCTCCCCTGCCCCTAAGAAGCTATTACATTTCAGGAATATATATTTTTATTATTTCACTGAGTTGGCAAGCAGCATATTTTCTTCTTGAAGTTGTATTTATCTGTATTACACAGACAACATATAAAAGTTAGTTTTAACAAATTAATTGGTTTTATAAATTAAGAATATATGTGAATATGTACTTAAAAATTTAAGATTTATTATTTTTGTTTTTAGATTTGTCTTAATTTATCTGAAAATATTAGGTGGATGTATATATTTGAACTCTAATAATATATACCTGTAGTAAGTACTATGACAGCTACATATTGTAAATTTTTAGTTTTCATTGATTTTAAGATTTATTCATTGTATATAACAAAGGAAAGTATCTGTGCCCACAGTATTTTTCTGTAAGTCAAAGGCTTACACTTAAAACATTTAGGCAGTTTCAAAACTTTTTATTAGCATGTATTTTATACAACATTGAAATGCATTTTCTGCTGCCTTGCCCTTGGTGGTACTGATTATTCTCATGCAGTTAATTGTATTACAGCTATTTCATTAACCAGTAAAATAGGTTGGCTCTGTGTATACACAGAGCCAATGTATAATATTTTTTTACAAAATAGTATCAAAAATGCACTAAAAAGTAGAATTATATTGCCCATATATACCCCTCCCAGGCCTCATTCCTCCATATTTAATAAGTGTTTCTTTAAATGGGTCTGGTACTTACCTGTCTAATTACACAGTAGAGTTTTATTTCTTGGTATTTCCTTTCAGGAAAAAACATTGCTTAATAATTCTGTATTTTGAATCACAAGAATTTGTTCACCTTTTTTGCTACTATTGCTTTCTTTTCTAGTTTCTTCTTATTTTTGGTATTTCACCAGTCTAAATATATTTAAACTGTTTTCTTCCTTTTTTGTTTTTTCACGTCAGACGGATAATGTGCCCATGTCGTAACAAGGTTTGAGGGTGGCATATCTCATGCATAAGGCATGGACACCCAATCATCACGCTCATGAACCGAAGGATCAGGGTTTTTTTTGGCAGAACTGGGATTGAACTCAGGCCCTTGCGCTTGCTAGGGAAGCACTTATTCCACTGAGCCATCTTCCCGGCCCCTGTTTTCTTCCTTTTATGTACTCTGACCTACCTACCCCACCACAGACAAGTAGAATTTCTTTAAGCATTTTTAATTCTACAACCGCTTTTTATTTTTTTTTAAGGCTCGTTTTGCAAAACCAGTGTACCCAGGCCAAACTCTGCAAACCGAGATGTGGAAGGAAGATAACAGAATTCACTTTCAAACGAAGGTATGGAAAGAGTTGGATGTACTTCACCTCTTCACCACATTTTATCCTTTTGTTCCTCTTATCATGTGTTCTTTAATTTGTTTTTTGTAATATACATATGAGGTACAACAGAAAGTTTTTTCTTTTAATGATAATTTGTAATTGAACATAAGATACCTTATACACCTTGTTTTTTATTTCCTTTTAAAATTATTCATTAAGGGACTTGCAACATGGGAAAACTGATTCAAAAAGAATTAGAACAATACTTTTATAGTCTAATAGGAAATGCATCCTAAAATAAGTTTGCTGAGTTAGAGCCAAAACTAGTTAATGGTTTTTTTTATTATTTTATTTTGAAGAGTGAAAACAGAAGCAAGAACAAAGATCAGAAACAGGGTATCATACAATAATACATATGTTACAGATTTTCAAAGCAAGAATAGCTGATTAACAATGGTTGATACATTATCTATTTTTATTATCAAATCTTTTGCTTAGATAACAGATATAGTTATAAAAGATTAGACATAGGATTGAATGTAGCTAGACCTGTAGTTAACATCTTGTAGAACAATAAATTACATTCTTATAGTTATCTTACTAGATAGTTATTTGATTCAGTTAAAGCTGAACTAGTTAAAGTCCTGGAGAACAATAAATTTACATTCTTCATAGTTATTTTAGTAGACACAAGCTACCAGATCACAAAGTAATCCACAAATTCACATCTTGCATTGCAGAGTCTAGGCCTAATTGGAAGTGACAAGCCAAATAACGGTGTATTACACTAAAAAGACATTCAGTCATTGTTTTACTTGTGTTTAAAAAATAATTTTTTTTTGCGGAACCAGGAATTGAACTCAGTTCCTTGCACTTGCCAGGCAAGCACTTACACTACTGAGCCACCTCCCTAGCCCCTAAGAAATAATTTTTGATAACACATTTAACCAGCTAATTTTGGCTTGATTGTTTTGTGTTACATAGAGTAGGTTTAACAACTCTAACGGTAATAATAACAGTTTTTATTTATTGAGACATTATAAGCAAACTATATTATATGCTTAATATATAATAACTGCATTGAAATACAAGAAAATCTGTGTTGATAACAAAATCTTGATGTTGTAAATAAGTTATCCATGGCCACACAGAAAGTTAAGGTAAGATTAAAAGCTCAGGTCATACTGGCTCCCAAGTTGTAATCCCAGGGTCTTAGCTCTTCTTATTACATCATCATCATTTTTTTCTCTTCCATTACTGGAATTTTGGTTTTTTATTTCCTGTGAGCTGTTAGACTTAAATGTAGATTTTTATTATATACCATTATGTAGTACATATAAAAGTTTAATATAATAAAAATACATTGGTTGTCATGTTCAGAAAACTCCTTCCCTGATAAAAATCAAAATTTTAATTGAGTGCTACTTTAACGTCTAGAAGTTATCTTTTACTTTTGTAGCAATATTGTAATTTTTGGGGGGTGTTGGTGTAGCAGGAATCAAACTTGGGACATTGCACTTGTCAGGCAAGCACTGTGCCACTGAACCACACTCCCAGTTCAGTACTGTAATTTTTATGGGAGAATAGTCATTGGAATGATTTGAAATAAAGAATTAGGAATTGGAATGCCTTTAATGACTTTTTTCATAAAAGGATAGACATTAGTTTTATGCCATGTCTACTTCTAATTTGAAACAAGAACTCAGGTCACTACATTAACAGCACTATTACAACATGTTTCTAACTAATTTTATGCTATGCTAATGGGAAAAATGGGCCTTGGGTGGATGTTATGTCATGTGTTTTACTATTTATAAGAATTTAACACATCTCACCTTTGTTCTATATTTAAAAAAACTTACGTTGGAAAAAAATTTACCAAATACCAATTTGGTGGCTCCATTGCAAGCCATTTAACGTTTTAGGGAATGGAACCTGGTCATAGTTTTTGTTTATTTACTTATTTATTTATTTATTCACCAGAAATTGAACTCGGGACCTTACACTTGTCAGGCAGGCACTGTACTGCTGAACTGTATCCCTAGCCTCAATAGACTTTTTTTTTTTCTTTGAAAACTATTTATTTTTGACATTAGGTTATTTTTTTAAAATTAATTTTATTGAGAAAAAAACTGCAATGAGACATTTTCAAAACAGGTTGGTAGGAGAGTTACAACAATCAATATATTGCATATTGTTATCTTTTTAGTAGTCATTCATAGCACAAAATGCAGACATGGTATCCTGTCCAAACACTGTTAGTACATATCTTTCTTCTTCTTGAATTAAGAAAAAAATAGCTATATATCTATTCTAACTATTTTATATATACAGATACAAAATGGTCCATCATTTATATCTGCTTTTTAGTTTAGTTTTGTCAGAGACGGGTATTCCATTGCCATCCAAATATTGTAGGTGCATGAATTCAGCAAAATATTCCAATAAAGTTGAGTAGTCCACAATAGTAGTTAGTGGATTATTCAAAAAATTGCCTCCCCCCTTTTTTTTTTTGGCAGAACCAGGAATTGAACTCAGGCCCTTGCGCTTGCCAAGGAAGTGCTTATTCCACTAAGTCATCTCCTTAGCACCCTCAGTAGACTTTTTTTAAAGGGCTTCATTTTGTTTATAACCTGGCCTAATAATAATAATTGTATTAAAGGAGAAAGTCTGTATACCTATCTTGTTTATATTATTAACTTTTTATTTGGGTTATTTTCTTTTTGGCATAAAACCAAAATATAAATTTATTTTAAAAGATTAGCATTTCACAGAAGTTTCCAGTGAAATCTTAAAATGAACTTTGCTTTTTCCTGTTTTGTTCTTTTAAGGTTCTAGAAACTGGTGATATTGTCATTTCAAATGCGTATGTAGATCTTGTACCACCATCTGATATTTCAGCTAAGCCACACCCTGAGGTATGTCATAAAAGCTGATAGACAAGTCATTTCCTTGCTTATGAATTTGTTGTGATCATTTTAAGAATGTTCAGGCTACTTTTGAAAATGAAACACTGAGTAGATTCTTAACTGTTGACGTGAAGAACATTTTTCAAGAGGAAGTAATTTTCTGATTTTAAAGTGTCTAAATCAGTTGTTTAATGAGAAACCTTACAGTATTTGGATAAAAGTAGATGAAAAATTAAATATGCTGTGCCTTTTCTTGATTTAAATATTTGTATTAAAACATGTTCTGTATATGTGTGAAAACAGTAATACATAATATGAAAGCATTTGTATCCTCTTAACGTTCTCAGTGAGATGTTTAATTTTTTTTTATTATTTGTTTATTTATTTGGTACAAGGCCTCACTACACAGTTGGGACTCGTAGTGATCCTCCTGTCTCAGTTTCCCCAGTGCTAGGATTATAGGCATACACCACCACACCTGTTTTTTTTTTTTTTTTTGGCAGGACTGGGTATTAAACTCAGGCCCTTGCGCTTGCGAGGGAAGTGCTTATTCTACTGAGCCATCTCCCTGGCCCCCACACCCGCTTTTGATGGCTGGAACAGTACACTTGGGGTTCCAGCATAGCCCGTGGTACCAAGGATCAAACCTGGCTCCTTGTTCAAGCCAGGCAGGCGTTTAGGATACCAAGCTGTTGAGCTGGCTGAATAGCTCAGTGAATTAAAGTGCTTACAAGTAGGCACAGGGGTTGGGGATTCGATCCACAGGCCTGCCGCGTGGGGCGTACTGAGATGGAAATTGAGACTGGGCATGGTGGTGTGTGTCTGTAATCCCAGCTCTTGGGAGGCTGTAAACAGGAGAATCACTAGGAGTCCAATCTAGTAGTGAGACCCTGTAGACCCTTCCCTAAAATACAAAAAAAAAAAAAATACCAAGCTGTCTCCCCAGCCCCTGAGTTAGATGTTTGATAGAAATGTTTGTCTTCTTTTTCTAAAATATTAATGTGAAGATGTTGAGGTTTTCTTATCTGTGGGCCTTAATTTTCTGTCATAAAACATTTTATCATATAACTTCCTGAAAATTAAAATCTCTTTATAGCTAGAAATTGAGGCTTCAGGTAATTTAGTATTATAAACAAAAATGAGATCACAGAAGTTGTTTAGTATCTTCCTGAAATTAATTAGGAAATAGATTATCCAGTTTGTAGTTTATTTTTAAAATATTCCCAAACTGAATGATGGAGGCAAGGAGCATTAAAAGTGTGCTCCTAGTTTGGACCATTTAGTAAGACTCTGTCCCGAAATAAAAATTTTAAAAAGGACTGGAATACATCTGATTGAAAAAGCATTGGGTTCAATCTCAAGTCGTGGGGTACAGGTATTATAAGTATATATAAAAATAATATATATGTTCTATATATAAAACTTTTAAATTGTGATCAAAGTAGAATCCTCATAAGACACTGAAGAAAAGTAATTTAGCTGTAGTAGTTTTATGCAGATTTTAAAGAAAATTTTATTTTATGCATTTCTAATTCTTTTTCTCTTCAAGTCATTTTTGTAGAATTTTTAAAATTCTGTTTTGTCTTTTTGCCAGGGTGGGGAGCTACAAAGTACTCTTGTATTTAAGGAAATAAATCATCGGCTTAAGGATATCGGTCATGAAGTGGTAAAGAAAGTAAATGCTGTGTTTGAGTGGCATATTACTAAAGACAGAAAGACTGCGTCTAAGTGGAGTAAGTCTTTTTTAAAGACAGCACGAAACAAAGCATCCCTTTGAGATATTTCATTGTAGTATCTAAAGTTAGTTAAGTTTTCACACATTGGAAATGTAGTGAGTTCTAAATGATGCATTTGTACTGAACTTGTAAAGGTACTTTTCTTATGCTCTTATTTTCTATAATATAACAACTATTTATATTTGGTGTTATTAGTAATCTAGAGATGAGGAAGGGAAAATAAAAGTTATTGAGATGTGTTACTTACATGTACCAGCTCCCCATGATGAATGCAATCATCATGTACTACAAATGTAATAAAATAAGAAACAGTATAAGGGAATACTTACAAATCAGTACCACCTCATATAAATGTCTCCAGCATCCTTGGACTTTGGTATCCAAGAGAGGCCTTAGACCTGTGATACTACTGTACTTACAATAGTCATGTTGGCTGCATATTTTTTAAAAAACGAATTTTCACCTTTCTTCAGTCAAATGAAACATTTAAGTTGACAACTTAAACATCGTTTTCTTCATCCTCAAACAAGAAATTATTATCCTATTAGTATAAAATAATTAATGCTTGATACACACAGATTGCAATTGGAGGTGCCAATTTGTCTGTTGAGGGAAGTTATCCAATAGAATACCCATGTTTGCAAGCTGGCAGCCACCCAGTCTGACAGGGTGCAGGAAGAAAGCAGTCTGCTTTCACTAATGCAGAGGCCCAGAAAGACCCTGCTACCATTTTATGAAGAAAGACAAACTAGAAAATAAAGAGAATAAAAGAATTAAAAAAAAAAAAAAAACCTCTTACTAAGTCTTTTGCATTTGCTGTGTGACTTTAGCTGTATGTTTTAGAGTATTCTAATCTTTGGCATTGTTGGAGAATTACAGTATGCCAGTGGAACGCTCACTGAAAAATTTTTTTCTTACTTTTCTACCAGTAAGCCTAAAGGGAACAGGATTTTTATGGTTAGTCCAGCCACTGTGGTTCCTGAATCTACTTGATAATCTGAGAAAAGAAGTGTCTAGGGTAGTTTATGACTTAAAAGATTTTTCCTGTCTTTTGTAATTGGGAGACAGTGGGAAACCATGTAATAGGGTCTGGCTCCTGGAGAGATGTGGGACTTCTAGAGCTTATGGGCTGTTTATGTTTTAGGAACATTAAACTTGTAGGCCCAATTCAAGTCTGATTGTAGTTCTCTGTGGACAATAAGCCAGCCTATTAAATCTAGTAGGTTGCATTGATCTGAGATCAAGGTCATGCTTCTGAAAGCTCTGTAAGTTACGGAATGAATCATCTTTTCCTTTGGTGTTTATATAGGTAATGAGTCTGCACAAATAATTTAAAGGAAAAGTGGTATGTTTGGATTTTTAGTTGCATAATAGAAGCTAGTATATTAAAGAGTTTTATTTTTATTCTGAGATTGCCTTTAAGAGTACCTATTTAATTGCTTTGAAAATCTCATTTTTACATCAAGAGGGTCCTATAAGTGCCTTTGCTCAGTATAAACCACTGTAAGTACTCAGACCAAAAAACTAAAACATTAGATCAAATAGAACTTTTGAAACAACCTATTCTTAGAAAACATGTTGAAGTTTTGTTTGTATAAACTTCTTAAAAAATACTTGCCGTTCCATTTAAGTAGTATATTTCATTATATACAGTTTGTTATACAGGAGTATAAAGAAAAATAATGATGTATAACCCTAGTACCTGTATGTTCTGGAAGACATGTATGCATGTGGAAAGTCAATTCAGAAAAGAGAAAAAGGGAGAAAAATGTGTAGTGCAAGGGCTGATAAAAAAACGTAATATGTAGGTAAATAGAAAAAAAAATTATAGTAAAAGGTATTGCTATCAATCCCCTTCAAAAGACTCCATTGCTTCAAATACACTTATCTCATCATTGTTGTTACTTTTTGAAGCTGTTTTGGAAGTCTTTGTGTCTTTATGAGGAGTGATTTAAAAAAAAAAACAAAAAACTGGTAAATACTACTGTCACGTTCCATTCAATGGAAAGGCAGATCAGTAAAACCATCTCAGTGTGTCCTCATTTACCTTACTCACTAGATCTGGTACTATTTGACCCTGAAGTAAAAATGACCATGAAAGTAAATGTTTTAAATTGATTTCAGGACATTGAGGCTGTCATGATAGTGCCAAACTAAAGATAACTCATGATAGAGGATAGCCAGATCTGCATTAGAAAGTCAGAAAGAGTGATGGGAGAAGTATGTTTGGAGCAAGGGGGAGTACTTTGAGAGGAATTAATGGTAATGTATCTTTAACTATAATTTTTAATATTGAAACAGTCATTTTTTAAATCACACTTCTGATATAATTTCTTCCCTCAAATTTCAAAGTGCCTGGCTTTTTAAAGATTAAAAGTGTAAACAAAAGGTCATTACTGTACTTTCATTTTTCTTACTCCTTTATGTTCCTCCATGGTGAAATTATATTTTTCCCCTGTGGAAGAAAGCATATTAGAAATTGATTTATAAAGCATAGAATTATCAAAGAGGAGAGGAGTGAGGTCTTCAAGAGTCAGAAAGTGTGCCAGAGACTCGGAAAACTGGCATTCTTTGAAGATCAGAAATCATTCATTCTTGAGGATACCATTTGATCATCAGAGCATGGGAACTGATTTGGTGGTTCTAGCAGTCTAATCATATTATCCTTTAGAGTTTCTTAGCTTAGATATAAACTAAATCTGAAGGATATTGGTTCTAAAGTTTGGGCTGAGATTCAGAAGAGTGTGTCATGTAAAGAAAGATGATCTTTGGAAAGGAATGCACTTTCCAGTCAGAAGTGGGGCTTGTTTGTTGGAGAGTTTTTCAGTAGCAACCAGTGGGCTGCTCCTTCATACATAGAAGCAGCTCCTGACTACATTCACATGTGCATTTGCTCTTCAAAGTTAAACAGAAAAGCACATTTTAAAAAAATCACTTAAAACAGTTGTGGTTTTCCTTCTTTTGTGTGTGTCACTCATTTTAATGACATCATTTTATTTATTTTTTTGTTTGAAAACCTTTCAGATTTGTGGAAAAATTGGGAAAATAGACAACTGATGTCTATCTTTCATGAAGTCTTTCCAAATTGTTAAATTTTTTATCCCATTTTATAAGAGTAACTTGCTTACATGGTGTCCTGAAGACTAGACTAGTAAGTAGCATTACCTAAGAACACATACATTCTCTCTCCAATGCACAGAGCAGCTATCAATATTAGGAATATAAAATTGATGTACTAGTATCTAACCTATAGATCACATTAATAACTTCATCAGTTGCCCCAGTCATGTCCTTTGCAGCAAAAGAATAATGATAGTATTAATAACAACAATAGGAATAAAGAAAAAAAAAACTGATCGTGGTCTGATTTTAGATTCAGCCCTGTCTTAAGAGTCTTTAGTCCACATTAGTCTGGACCTGTTTCTCTGTTTTTAAATACTCTCCACATACAGTGTATTTGGAGAATGGAGGCAGTTGTTTTATAGAATGTTTCCTAGTTTATTTTTATTTTATGTTTATTCATGAATTTGGGCAGGAACAGCGAAAAATATTGTGTGCTCATTTTTAAAATTTTAATTTTAGCCTGTTTCCTTCATTATTTTTTTGAAAGAGATTCTTCCAAAAAAAATTTCTTTCTTGTCTTTTATCTAATCATCTATTTGATAGTTCCAACTACTGTACTTTCTCTTTAAGAAAGTATATGGGTACAAAGTCAGCATGTGTCTGTGCCCACAAAGACCTAATAACTCTCAGGAGAGGCATGGCAGAAGTATCTCCTTTCTCCTGTAATAGCTCTGTGATTTGTACTGCTAATTTTTGAAATGACACATTCTCATTTATTACCTTAACCCTCTGTCAGTAAAAGCTGGGAAGCCTGAAACTTCAATGAACTTTCAAATTCTGCCATGTAAAAACAACAACAAAAAAGAAACTATCCAACTTGATTTCTATGCTAAGATTGGCCAGACCTTATAGGTATCTATAAATTCAAGGTAATGGTTGATTCTCTTATATGACCACGGCTAGGGCCACTATAGGATTGGATGCTCTACTTCTCTACCCCCAAATTTTGTATTCTTGTTGAGGACCATTGTTGTCAATGCTTTCCACAAAGGAAAGTTTATCACTTGAAAGATCATGGTTGTATTGATCAAGTTTGTAAAGACACCAGAGTCAATGAGAGGAAAAGTGGACTGCCAAGCTATATGTGGTACAGTTTTATTTCTGTAGCTTAAAAGTGTGTATATATAAAAAATACAAAGAGGGCTTCAGGCTTAGCCAGAATTAATGTGAAATCTGTTAAATGCAGAAGCTTGATGTTAGGGGACATCTTCCTTTCCATTTAAGTGTAGTGCTGTTTGCTTGTAACTCTAGCACTCTGGGAGGTTCAGGTAGAAGGAAGGAAAGTAAAGTTCAGATCTAACCTGGGCAACCCCAGGTCTTCAAGAAGACCCTGCCTCAAAATAAAAAATAATAAAAATGGGCTTAAGTATGAAGTTCAGTGTGAAGGCCCTGATTTCAATCCCTAGTACTGTAAAAAAAATTTGTATCCTGTCCCTTTCTTCTTCCCTTTCACTCTTCAACTTTTTAAAATTCTATGTAAATAATACATATTATAAAGGTCTTTTTGTATAATTTCCAGTAAAAACAGGGACTTTCTCTTCTAGTATCTCATATACTTTTTGACACCCATGCTAGAAATTTAATAATGTAAATGAATTAAGAATATGAAGAAAATGGTCCCTTGTTCTAGCCCTTTCCTTTTGCCAAAGTAAATATTTCTTCTTCTTCTTCTTTTTTTTTTTTTGTTTGTTGGTAAAGTTCTTTTTTATGGAGAGTTGTAATAATCAGGTTCATCTTTGGAGCAGAATGCCAGGTGTACTGGGTTTCCCTGTCCATGTACACCTTTTCGTGATCCTCAGTTGAGAGTTCTTACACAATTTAGGAAGTGATAGATTACAGCTCCTTCACTGAAGTAAGAGAAAGTACATTGATGGAAGGAATTTGTTTTCCTGTGTGCACGGTCTCAGTCATATATGAGACTCTTCAGACTTTCTAAAGTATAATTGTAAAGGGAAGCCTGAAACTTCAGGGAACTTTTAAATTCTGCCGCTTAAAAACAACATAGAGAGCAATAAAGTTACAATTTTCAGTAGTTCAGTTATTCATCCTGTTTTTGGGATCTTAATCTGTTTTTTATTAATTTTATTGATACCATTTACATATCCATCATGATTACATTCATTATAGGGAATTTTTACCTGTATATGACATATATTGATTCCTCTTTTTTCCCAGTTCCCTCCCTTCTCTTCAACCCCTTTTCCTCTCCTTATTTACAAAGCTTTGTTTCCATTTTACCCTTGATTTACAGTTTTTTCTTTTCCTTTCCTCCCCCATTCCCATTTCTTTTGAACAGTTAATATTATTGTGTAGAAGTTCATTAATAGAAGACAAAGTATTTAAAATGTGTAGCATTAAATATTTTATGTCATAACATATAACAAACTAGGAAAAAATCTATTTTTATTATCTTGCTATTCATATGGTAGAACCTCTGATAAATTTACATACTTGAAAGGTGAGTAGAGTGTATCTCTGAATCCACCAAGATACAGCTGTTTTAAAATTGAACTTTTCTCCTTTGTGAGTTGTAGTCAGTTTGAATTTCATTTTGCTCCGTTATAATATCTAACTCTATATTAACTCATACTTATTATATCTTAGTCCTGTATAAAACTTCTGGAAACTCATTATTAATGAGACTGCTTCAAATAATTTCTTCATTTTAAAAAAGGCAAAAAAAAAAAACCCTTTCCTAAATGTCAGATATTATCTATAGATAAAATGTATAGAATAAGTATGACATTAATTTGAAAACTAAAAATCTGCATTTTGCTGAAATTTTTTTATTTTTTATTTTTTATGGTACCAGTGATTGATGGCTGAATTAATTTTGTTCTTATATTTTAAGGGGAAAATATGATGCACATTTTTTTTTATTTTTCTCAGCTATTGATCTGAAAAATGGTTCTGGAAAAGTGTATCAAGGTCCTGCTGAAGGCTCTGCTGACCTAACCATCATAATTTCCGATGAAGATTTCATGGAAGTAGTCTTGGGCAAGCTTGACCCTCAGCAAGTAATTATCTCAAAATTTTCATTGATTTATTATTCTTTCTTGCTTGATAATTAGAGCTTTAGCTGTCTTTCAAATTGTGATTTATGAAATTCTTTATAATTGACAAATTAGTTTTTTTTGTGGAGTTTTGGATAGCATTGTAAAACAGTTTTGGGAAAGTATGTGGTTGGGAAATGTATGTGGTTGGTACAGGGTCTCACTATGCAGCTTGGACTGCCAGTGCACCTCCTGTTTGAGGAAACTTGTTATTTTTAATACATGATTATGTAGTTAGAAATTCCTAGAGCATCAACTGATATTTAGAATTACAATGTGCAAAAATAGTTGAATGGACAATTACTGTTAGTTTTCACATAGCAGCAACATTAAATAGAAAGTATAATTGAAAGTTTGCTTTTAATCACAATATGCAGTACAATATTGCAGTGACTGCCTTCACAGGCACTTATTTGAAGAAACTACTCATTTATAAGGAGCAGAGTAATGTCAAATGAGGAAACATACTATTTTCCTGTATATAAAAAGTAATTTAAAAAGAATTATAAAGTATATAGTGATTAAATATATAGTCTTTAGCATCCAGCATCTCTAAGTTTGAATCTTAGTTCTGTCACTTAATCTCTTTATTTATTTATATTTATTTATTATTATTTTTTTAAGTAGAACTGGGGATTGAACTCAGGCCCTTGCGCTTGCCAGGCAAGTGCTTATTTTATGAGGCTATCGCCCCAGCCCCTATTTATTTATTTATTTAATTTATTTATTTGGTGTAGGGTGTCGCTACACAGCTTGGACGTGTAATGATCCTACTGTCTCAGCCTCCCCAGTGGTGGAATTATAGGCATGTGCCACCATTTTCGGTGTCAGTAGCTGGCTCGGTGCAGGGCCAGCATGGCATGCGACCCCAGGGATCACACCAGGTCCTTGTACTTGTGAGGCAGGTGCTTAGACCGCTCAGCAATTTCCCTCACCCCTGTCACTTAATATCTCAATTTTCTCTATGATCACAAAGAGTTGTTATGGGCTTTAAAGCCAGTAATATAAATGAATAGCATAATATACTCCTTGTCAGTTTCCCAAGCGTTTATGAAACACCTACTGTGGTTCAGATTAAAGTTAACATTGAACAAGGCAATACCTATGTAGAGCTTAGCTCTAGAGCACTAATAGAAAAGAATATAATTAGATATAAAGAAAATATAAAGGGCCAGCCAAATAGCTCAGCAGATCAAATCACCTGCAAGCAGGTACAGGGGCCAGGGTTTTGATCCCTGGGCCTACCTTGCCAGCACCACCCTGGGGTGCACTGAGAGGGCAGTTGAGGCTGGGTGTGGTGGTGTGTGCCTGTAATCCCAGCTCTTGAGAGACTGTAAACAGGAGAATCACTATGAGTCCAATTTAGTAGTGAAACCCTGAACACCTATAGACCCTTCCCTAAAATAAAGAAAAAAGATAGACTAATGGGTGAGAACAGTGATTGACAAACTTTTTCTATAAAGGGTCACACAGTAAATATTCTAGGCTTTATTGTAGCTATTCAACTGTGCCATTACAACATTAATATATAAACAGTTGGGTATGGCTATAAATTTTATTTGCAAAAACAAGTAGCACAGTAGATCTTGCTCCCAGGCTTTAAGTTGCCAACCCTTGGGCTTGAGTGTGACAAGATAGGGAAATTATTTTAGATATAATTGTCCAAAAAGGACTGATTAAAATTTGAACCAAATGAAGAAGTGTGTCATGAAACTAAATAAATTACAATGCTGGAAAAGGTCCTGAAGGTGGAATAACGTGGCTTACTAAGTATCTGTAACTGTGAGGAGACCAGTAAGCCTAGTAAAATGAATAAGGGAGAAAGCAGTTAAGAATCAGGTAGGAGCGACAGGAAAAAAGTATGACTTTTTTATAAAAGGTCTTGGTAAAACTGAATAGGAAATAAGCAAGAATTGACAAACTTGATTCCATCATACTGGAAGGTGTCTGCACAGAAAAAGAAGTAAGTATTGTGAAAGGACAACACATACAATAGAATATATTTTCCAGCTATTCATTTGATAGGAGATAAAAATGCAGATTATAAAAAGAACTCGGAATGCTTAATAAATAAACAAGTAACCTAATTTTAAAACAGGGAAAATAAATTTTTCTCAGAAGTTAGAAGACAAATGACAACAATATGTGCTAAAAATGTTCCTTAGCAGTCAAAGAAAAAAATCAAAACTATAATGAGATACAATCTCACCTAATTAACATGATTATTATAAAATCGAATGTAGGTGAAATTGTGGAGAAAAACCCTTGTACAGTGCTGGCAGGTATATAATATAGTACAGCCACTATGGAGAATGGTATGAAGATTCTTCAAAAACTGTAACTGCCATATTATCCAGCTATCCAACCCCAGAGTATATGTCAAATTAGCATAACAAAGAAATATCTGAATGGCCATGTTTATTGTGGTGTAATTGACAGCAGCTAAGATATGGAATAAGCCTAAATTCCTGTTGCAGATGGTTGATAAAGAAAATGTGATATATATATATATTCATAGTGGTGTGTTATCTAGCCATAAAGAATTAAATTATGTCATTTGCAGCAAAATTGATATAAGTGGAAGATAACCATGAAATGTTGGTATATACACTTTAAATTATTAAATATCCCTAATTTAAGTGGCATGCCCCTCTCAAGCTTCCTGCCTGGCAATCTGGTCTAAATAGTTACTCTTTCCCTGTAAGAACTGAAAAATATGGTTTCTATTTTGAAATCTTTGTCTTGTGTTTAAATGCCTACCATTTAATCTTGAAGGATTATTTCTATGATAAAAAAAGGTTTTGCTTTTTTCTCTAGTTGATGAAGAGCTAGTTGAGAGAGGAGATATTGGGCTGGCAAGATAGCTCAGCGGTCTAGAGTGCCTCTCAGGGACCGCGGTTCGACCCCAGCACCACATGCCATGCCAGCCCCTCCCCGCAGGGCCTGCTGAGCTCACCCCCCACCCCCACAAACAAAGAATCCCTAATGTGTAGCGAGACACTGTAATAAATAAAGGAATTAAAAAAAAAAAAAGAGAGAGGAGGTATTATTTGAACTATAATAAGATACAATGGAAATTTTCTACCATTACTTCTATGAACATTTTTTATGTCATTTTTGCTATCTCCTGCTTTTTTGATCAGAGTCATGATCAATCTTAGGTTATTCTTCTTTGCATCACCTAACGTCAGTTGGATTTTTTTGTGGTTTCTTGCATTCAAGGAACTTGTCCTATTATTCAAGAAGAGTTGCATTCAAGTACTGGTCCTGTTACTTCTTGGCTTTGTGGTTTTATGCAGGCTTTCAGAACTCTCTGAGATTCAATTTCCTTTCAGAAAGATGAGAACTGCTGATGTATATTCTCTCCACATTAATGACTGGTTGTAAAGTAAATCATTTATGGAGCTATTTTATAATGCTAAGTGTGTAGAGATGCTGCTATTTTTTTCCAGTTAGCTAAAAATCTAGGAATTGTTTTTTCAGTTTACATTTTTTGTGTTAATTTTGTTGTTGTTGTTGCTTTGTCTCTTTGAGACAAGGTCTCACTATGCAGTTCAGGCTGGCTCTGAGCTCACTTTGTAACCTAGGTTGGTCTCTAACTTGCAATGATCCTCCTGCTTCAGTTTCCAGAGTGCTATATTTATAGGTTTGCACCATCATGACCAATGAAATTAGAATTATTTTCGTAATGAACTATAATTTTTTTTTTATTTTGGGAATAGAGAATATTTGCAAAAGTTTATGTGATGAATGATAGAATTAGCATAGAAATTAATATGATAACCTTTTGCTTAATAATGGTAAGGAAAGTACCTTACACATTATTTTATTTAACTGACATGACATAATTTGTGTTATTTAGCTCTGTTGTAATGAATTTTTATATGTGAAGAGACTGGATTAAGTGATCTGCCCATATTTACCACATTAAAAAATGGTAGAACCTGAGTTTTATGCCAGACATTCTAATGAGGCAACTTTTTTTTTTAGTTTCTTTAGCCAGATTTTATTGGTATGTTTTAGATGTACATAAGGATCACATTCATCATAGAGAATTTATAAGAGATGTACATATTTATTTAAATAGGACAGTTTCAATAATTAATACATTTTACATTGTTATCTTCTTAATGGTTATCCATAGTACAAAAAGCAGACAGGTTATCTTGTCCAAACACTATTACTACCAATCTTTCTTCTCTTAGAATTAGGCAAAAGTAGCTGCGTATCTATCTTAGCTATTTTGTATATACAAATATAAATTGGTTCTTCCTTTGTATCCCTTTTTTTGTTTAGTCCTGTCAGAGATGGGTATTCTATTGGCATTTAAATATTATAGGTGCTTGAATTCAGCAAAACACTCCAACACAGTCCAGCAGTCCACAACGGTAGTGGGTTATCCACAGAGTTGTTGACTAGAGCCTTTTATAGTTCAGCATATTAATATGGCTTTACTTTATATACCTCGTTTTAATACTTTTCTGCTGGATGGTTAAGACATATATAACAAGAAACAAAACTTTTGTATGTGATAAGGTCAGTCAGGTCCCCTCAGGGTTTATCCTATAACCCTGTACCGCACTTTGTAGATCCTTTGTCAGTGTCAGCCAGGTGAATGAGTCATGGCCATTGCTTGACCAATTTGCTCTCTGTGAAAGCCTGAGAGAATGTTTTCTCTCCATGTGATTCTCCTTAGGCACACTATACATCATCAATCACATTCCTCTGTGGCTCCATAATCTCCTTGATCAGAAAATTTGGGGCGCAACTGAGTTACATGATGTTATAGTACAGGTTTTCCTATGTCCTTAGTCTTCACTGACGTTGAAAGGCTAGGGTCAAAATGTTGGCTGACCTTGTAGCCCTTCCTTTTCTCCAATTTTTGATCTGCAAACAGGTTGTTGACCCTCCAGAAGAGAAGCTGGTTATTACCCTGTAATATATCCCAGTTCGGTTTACCCTAACTATCTATATGAATATCAAACATCTTAGGCATAATGTTGAACAGCTGTTTTCCATTAAGTATTGATATATTAAACTTTAAGACAACTATTGTAAAGTTTTTTTTTTTTTTTTTGAGGTTGAGGTTAAAACTTTATTGGAAGGAAAGGCTTCTGTCAGAGAGGGAGATCTGAGCAGGTTGCCCCGGGGAAGCTGTCTCTTCCAGGGACTTTTATAGTGTAAAGCCATGTGGGGCTAAGGTGGAGAGAATGGGAACTTGCTTATGTGGATGTAAGGTGGGACAAAACTATGGTCAACCAATGGGATTACAAGCCTCAGTGCTCAGGTAAAATTGATTAGGCCCAGGACCAAATGGGGAAGCAACTCACGGAGTAAGCGGGCATGAATATGGGGCAGGGTCTCTTCCCATTAGGGGTTGGGCTAGTGACTCACTTGGGAAGGTTGTGTTCTTTAGGACTTGAAATACTCCAAGCTCTCCTTGACTTAAGGGTTTGTGTTGAGAAGTCTCATATGATTCTGATGTGTTTTTTTTTTTAGAGACAATTTGTTTCTATTCCCTTAGCAGCATTTAATATTCTGCTCTTATGTTGAATTTCTGGAATCTTGACTATTAGATGCCTTGGTATAGATTTTTTTTTTTATTATGGTTAGAGTTCTATATGTCTTGATTGTGTATATGTCAAATTCTTTTTCCATGTTTAGTAAATTTTACCATTACTTCTATGAACATGCTTTTTATGTCATTTGTGCTACTTCCTGTTTTCTTGATTGACTCTGATCAACCTTATGTTACTCTTTTTGCATCATCTAACATCTGTTGGATTTTTTTTTATGGTTCCATGCTATTTTTAAGGTATGTTTCTTTTCATGGTTACTTGCCACAATTCTGTCTTCTAGATCTGATATTCTTTCCTTACTTGGTTCTTTCTACTATGTACACTTTCAATAGAAGTTTTAATCTACTGAATATCTGAATCTGTTTCATGGATTTCATTTCTTTCCTATGTTAAATGTTTATGGTTTCCATAATTTTTCTTAGCTCCTCTAATTTTTAATCTGTATCTCCTCTAGATTCAGTATATCATGTCCTTTATTATGGTCATGATCTCTGTGATTATCTGAGAAATTACATTTAATTCGGTTTTTGTCTAAAGTCTCATTCATCTGCTTTGTTACTTCCACTATTATACTTCAGGGAATCCAGTGGGTGGCTTCTGAATTGTTCTACCTCACTGACAGCTGGATTTGCCTTGGACAAGCTGGAAGTCTGGGGTTGTATCTTACTTTGTATCTTCTTATTTTCTTTCTTTGCTTTTTTTTTTTTAGTTCTGTGTTTATGTTTGTATATTGCTTATGGTGCAGTTTTACTGCTGGTATTAACAACTTTTAGTAAATGACTACTACTTGAAGATGTCTTCCAGGTATAGCTGGCTTTTGGGTTTTGAGTCTTGTACCTCTTCAGTTAATTATGGATGAGAAGTTGCTGCCTATTTGGCCTAACATCTGCTTCTTTGGCACTGGTCTGTAGTATTGTTTATAATGTTCAGGTAATCTCAGTCTTGGCATACAAGGAAAAACATTTGTCACTGTGGCTAAGGTAGTATAATCAGGAACAGTAGCATCAAATCACAGTCTAAAGCTGACAAGCTGGGCAGGCAAGATAGTTTAGTTAGTGGACTGAGCACCTGCTTAAGCAAATGCAGGAACCCCATGCTGTGCCAGCTCTACCCCTGAGTGAGCTGAGCCGGGCACTGAGTCTGGGTGTGGTGGCACATGCATGTAATCCCAGCTCTGGGGAGGCTGAAAACAGGAGGATCACTATGAGTCGAAGCTGCATACTGAGACCCTGTACCAAATACATTAAATAATAAAAAAAAAAAACCCTTACAGACTGGTAACTATTAATTTGCTACCTGTAACAGTATAAATAGGATTTATTACAAATAATAAAAATCTAAAATTAAAAAATTATATGTAGTAAAAATCTTCTCAGTATGTCAATTTTTCCCTCAGAAGAGAAGATTTAAAACAAGTTTAGAGAAAAAGATTAGAAGGAAACCTGCAGGACAATCTAAGATTTTTCATGCCTTGGGAAACTAGTGGAGAAGACAGGAGGGAAATGAAGGATAAAACAACAGACCTAAACAACAAAAAGAAATCAGAAGTATTGTTCACATTCATATTTTTCAAGAGAGCAAACAAGAACAAAAGACAAAGACGGAAAAGAAATAAAAGTCTACTTCAGGGTGTGTGTCCGCCATCACTATGTCTGACATAGGGGGTCAGACAGAATCTAGATCTGTGTTGACTGAGCCCAGCAAGTAGAGTTTGGTGGAGTGGTAGAGAATCCTAATGAGTCTCCACTTTTCATTCCGCTGAACTTTAAAAGCTGCTCTGGCTTCTTGGAGTTGAAGTTGTTCATACTGCAACACCTTGGGTACCTCCTGCCCACTTGAAATTGGCTTCCAGACTTTGTGTCTTCTGTGGCTATTCCTCACCCTGATGCTGGGAGCTACTTGATGGAGGCAACCTGTAGCTGCTCTGATTTCTGACTTGAGTTGGCTCCTTTCTAATATAGTGATCAGCCAGTCACCTGCTTGTGGGGCACATCGGAAATGGAATAACTCATCAGCCATTGCAGTTGATAGCATCCACTGTTCCATCCCATGGGTGTGTTTCTCTCTGGAGGTATCTGGAGTCAGTAGTAATTATTGTGCCTCTTCAGGTTTAGGGCTCAGGGAGAACGCACCACTTGCCATCTGTCTTCTCCAATGAGGTCCCTCGTTTTGCTCTCTTCATGGATTCTAATTCTCATTTCAGTTCATTCCTGGGTTCCAGGGATCTTCTTTCCTTCTGTTCCTCAGGTTGTTTTATTCTGAACTCCAAATCTTAGGCTGTTTGCATGGTGCTCAGCACTCCACTATCTTCCTGGAAGTCCTAGTCACCATTGTGCTGCACTAAGTTGCTTTATTATATAGTTTTTTATTTGATGAAAATTTAAGATGCATTTTTAGTCTGATTTCAAAGGTCTCAATTCAATATTTTTTTATTAGGAATACAGTATAAGTTTTTTATTCATATGGCCTGAAATTGACATGTAAAAAGAAAACATACAGGAAGGGAGGTTGAAACAAAAGACAGACCTTTCAGTTCAGATAGATTCTGTGATTTTTCTGGAATACATAGGAGTCTTTTCTTATCCAAAAATATGACAAAAATATGTTGTTGTTTTTCCTGTGATACTGAGGATTGAACTCAAGACCCTGCACTTGACAGGCAGGTGCTTATTCTACTGAGCTATCTCCCCAGCCCCATGCATTAATGGTTATTAGGTTATCCATTGCTAAATAAAAATGCGTATGTTGCACAGAGTTATTAACTTAGTTGTGTCCATTCTAAACACTTGTCTTTTTCAAAAACAAAATATGAAATAACTCTTGGTGTTCTCATTCTGTGTCTCTTCCAGGCATTCTTCAGTGGCAAACTGAAGGCCAGAGGTAACATCATGCTGAGTCAGAAGCTTCAGATGATTCTTAAAGACTATGCCAAGCTCTGAAGGGTCATTACACTGCTAATGAAAATAGAATACTCTACCCAACTATGCTTGATGATTCTGCAAAATGATCAAAACTGAAATAAAGCAGAAATTGCTTACATTTTCAAATAACTTCAGATTTTGATTTTCTACTATTTTTCATAATTATTTTTACAAAAACCTATAAGCTAGTATGTAATTAACCTTCTGTTCTTAAATATATAGCTTCATAAAAAGTATTTGTCCAAATCCGATTTTCAATGGGATTCATGATAACACCAATAAATTGATAGGAAAATTAATGAATAAAAGCCACTTTGGTACTTTTCTTTGTTCTCCAATTTATTGATATGCCTATTTTAAGATGAATTTTCTACATATACTCTTTTTCCATACTTTGTTATAATGGGGTTCTGCTCCAAGGGAATTGATGTTTTGTGCTTCCAAATGTCTTTTCCCCTCCTTTTTGTTGGAAATTCTATACTTTCACATAACATTTGTAAATGTATAGGATAGTAAGCATAAAGATAACCATTAGCAAGCATTGTTTCACTTCTGTCTAACATTTACATCCGTTCAAGTGTGCCCAGGAAATTTTATTGTGATGTGTTGTCTGGAGAAGTAAGCAGCAATAAATGGGATGCTCTGAGGTCAGGATTCATGGGCAGGAAGATTCATAGGTGGGAATTTGATGTGGAAACACTGGGAATAATTTTAGGACCTATTTTTGTCAGGGGAGGAGAACCTGGCTGATAAAGGATGACAAGGATATAGACTGAAGGAGCTAGAATTTAGGAACCAGGGAGGTTCTCAGACATTTAGGTTGTTATACATAGATCAGGGACTGGACACAGTAGATATTCTTAATGTATTACTGATTTAATGGACAAGACAAGGCAGAGCAGAAAAGTTACATATTTGACTTTTTGCCTTGGTCTTATGAGCTCTCTAAAACATGGAAAAATTGACCTTCATTTGTAATGATCCACTGTTCTACTAGTGGAAGTTTTTAAATGTATAGCAGTTTTAAGTATTGTACTTTTATTGTACTAAAAACTATTGAGCTTAGAAAAGGTTTGTGTCAATAGAAACAGCATATCAAAATAAATCAAATGCCATCATACATTAGTGACAAAGTGTTGGTTATGTACCATAGATATAAGTTGTGTTACTGTGTTTTGATAACCTTACTTATTTCTATCATCTTAAAGATCAGAGAGATCTACTTTTATCCACATTCTACAGATTA
Source organism: Ctenomys sociabilis (assembly GCA_004027165.1). NCBI lineage: Eukaryota > Metazoa > Chordata > Mammalia > Rodentia > Ctenomyidae > Ctenomys > Ctenomys sociabilis. The sequence continues at coordinate 24,110 of PVKA01028644.1, forward strand.
TTAATGTTACTTGACCCTTCTGATAATGCTGAATGCACTTTCCTTAGCTTGTTACTTCTCTTTCAGTGAGAAATACATTAACATCTTAATGAACCTGTTTCCTATTTGTCTCCTTTATGACTTCCTTTGCCCCCAACAGAGTTCATTACAAATTCATTGCCCAAGGTTTTATTGGGAGCTTGTTGCCGGGCTTCGTTACCCTGAACACATAGCAAAATTCTGACCTATGAAAGAAAGCAGATGTGAACCATTTTGTATCTACAAACAATAGGGTACAGAGAACCGCTCAGTAATGGAATATTGGGAGCTTTCTTGAAAAAGTTCAAGATGTTGTCCATGCACCCACCTTGAAAGAACACTTTCCAGCATGTAGCATTCTCAAGGCCTGCTATTTTAACTTTTATTCAGATAGGATCAACCCCACCCTAACTACATGACCAAAGAGCAATTCAGGCAAAATAGAAAAACTATATAAGACTTAGCTAAATCAATTTAGATTTATATTACATGTACATGTAGTGGCTCAAGTTGCTAGACATCGAGGTTAGCGAATTTAAAAAATGGGCTAGCTGGGCCAGGGATATAGATCAGTGGCACAATGCCTGGCTGACAGTCACAAGTTCTTAAGTTCAATTCCTGGTCCCCAAAGAAGAGATAGCTGAGCTGGTAAAATGTTAATGTAGTAACAATGAGATTGATTATTTATCGTAAGCCCATAGCTAATAACTGAAAAATAGATATGAAGAAGCATATGGTGTTGGGAACATGTTTTTGATGGTAGTTGAAAAACCCCAGGAAACAAACCATGTCACTAGTATTTGAAATGAGGTTAATAGTTCCTTGCACTTTAATTTCATTAATAAACAAGATGGGTTGATAGGAGGATTGGCAGACATATTCTGTAGGTGGCCACATAGTAAATATTTTGGGTCTGTAGCCAGGTTTTGTGTAGTATCTACATGTATATTTTAGTATATATTTATAATATATGAATTACATATCAATGTATACTTACATGATTTATTATATACAGAGTTATCTAACATTTTAAAATGTATAATGTATAGTTTTAAAATACATTAAAATTTTTAAGGTAATTTAAAAAATTTTTTTAAAAGCTAAAATTTTACTTTTATTTTTATTTTTTTTGGCGCAACCAGGGATTGAACTCAGGCCCTTGTGCTTGCCAGGGAAGCACTTATTCCACTGAGCCATCTCCCTGGCCTAAAAGCTAAAATTTTAAAAGCACTTTTAGTTTGCTACTACACAAGAAGAGGCTGGGATGTAGATTTGGCTTTTGAGAAAGGATGCAGCACAACTTTGAGAGCCATTGATTTAGAAAACTTATTTTTCCACAAGAGACAACATAGCAGAATAGAGCTACTCAGAGAAATTCAACTAAAAACACAGGTAATTAGAAGAAAGGTGAGGAACATACATCCTGAAATGAAAATCAATCTGAAATAAGAGACTCATAGATCAATGAAAATATAAAGGACTTAACAAATTGGCCATCCCCCATATCTGGAAACTTAAGGGGGCTGGGGAGATAGTTCACCTGTGTATGCACCTGCCTGGCAAGAGCAAGGACCCCTGGTTCAATCCCAGTACCACATGTGATGGCCCCACCCTGGCAGCCACCAAAACTGGGTAGGCTGAGACAGAAAGATCTCCACGTGTCTGATCTGCTTAGTGTGACCCTGCACACACAACATAGACTTGGCATATAAAGTTCCCTGCTTCTTCTGCCTTTCTCCAAACAGAGGACACTACACCCAGCAGATACTGCCTGTATTCACAGAAGTGAGTGAACTGCTTCCTCCCTTATAGTTCCCATTCTTTTTTCCCCTTTCTTTTTTCTGCACCAGAGCCCTAACTGGAACCTCCAGGGACAAGGATAAAGACTAAAGTGATATGTCCTAAACTGAACATCTAACCCCTCCCTCATGACCTATAATTTGAGAAGCATTGGAATGAAACAGCCTAGCATCACAGGACTGTGCACTCTGGAGCTGGCTTCATACTGGGGGCAGGTACTAGGCACTACATCTAAAGGGCAGGAGAAGAATGGCACCTCACAGCAACTCACCCCACCTCACCTGGTAAATGTACAGACCACAGTGGAGGTAAGTGATGGTGGCACTGGGCCTCATAAAATAACCTGGAAAGTTAGAACTCCCCTCTCAGGAATAAAAATTGGGACTGAGTGGCCTTGGACATTGGCATTTACAGGTGTTGAATGCACCTGCAGGAGCAAAAGGATAAACCACAACACAGCATTCTACCTGACCCTTTATAGTCCAAAGGACAGAAACTTGCCAATGGAAGAGAAACAGAAGGCTGGGCAAGGACCCAAAGGAGCCAATGGTGCTTGGGACTAGGAACAGCACCTGGTCTCTGAAAAAAGCATAACAGTTGGGAGAAAGAGAAACAGGATGAGGAAATAGGCCTCATTTTTTTTTTTTTTTTTAATGTGTTTGGTTGTTACAGGGTCCCACCATGCAGCTTGAACTCATAGTGATCCTCCTGTTTTCAGCTCCCCTAGCACTGGGATCACAGGCATATGCCACCACACCCAGACTCTGCCTGGCTCAGCCCACTCTGGGGGTGAGGCTGGTATGGTATGTGGTGCCACGGATTGAACTGCTGTCCCTGTTTGGCTAAAGTTGCCTAAGCAGATGCTTTAATCCCTTGAGCATTCTCACTGGCATCTGAAATTTTTTTCATTATATATATATATTTTTTTCTTTGTTAGTTTCCTTTTCCTTTTGTCCCCTTCTTTTACCTATATTTGCATTTAGTCTATTTGTCTTATTTCACCTTTTCTTGAATTTATCTCTCTAGACTGAATCATTTTCATGAGTGACTAGTTTTAATATTTCTTGTTAATTAATAATAATGTCTTTACTCCTTCATTCATTCTCTGTCTCAAAGCTTGTATGGTCATATTTTGTCCTCTAGCTTTATTTCTCTTTACTTACTTATTTTATCCATCATCCTTCTCAAATTTCCCTGCCAAAAGGTAAAAAATTTCGAAGGAGAAATATTTTACATTCAACCTTCCAATTTACAATGGGTTATAATGGTAGATTTTTCTCCTATAGTTTAAGATATAAAATTAAGAGTTACCACAGTTCATTAATTTTTAAACTGTGTTTGATGCTACTGCTATTTGTTAATTATACTACTTTACCATGGATGCCATATAATTCTAATCAGTTACTCTCACTTTTGTAACAATAATGAGCTCTGGGGTAATAATCTCATCACAGCAAAGCAGCAAAGGATTGCAGACTGAGCCAAACAAATACCAACAGCTCTTAATAAATTGGGAAGGTAGGATCTTGGGATAGACACAAGCCAAGAACCTCGTACACACAGAAGACATTCCTGAAAAACAGACATTTTGCAGGGAAGCCTTCATACTAGTGGTAAAGCTACATACCACAAACAATAATCAACACAGAAAACAAAATAAATTTTTTTTAAAAAAATGGTGGCAAACTCCACCTCTCCGGAGCCAGCGCAGGCCTGCCTCCTGAATGAGAACTTAAACCACACTCTCGCTCTCCAGACCCTCCATACCCAGCCCAAGCCCTGCAAGTATGTGGGAGAGATTCCATGCTCTCAAGTGCCCTCGGACCCTATAGACTCAGCCCAGGCATGACTCACAGGCCTAGGGTGAAACTTGGCAGCTAAAGTCCCTGCACAGAGCCTAGTGGTCAGCACTAACCAGCTAATCCAGGAAGAGGACATCTTGCCAGAGGGGCACAACAGGTTCACTTCCAAGGACTGCAGCAAGGAGTTGAGCATAACAGCCAGACCCAAGCCACGAACAACTGGATAATCTCAAACAGTACATCTGCACCTGAATTTCAGTAAATTTCAGGTGCTAAGGTTATGATAGCACCAAAGTTCTACATCAAAGGTCAGAGGACAGTGCTGTACAAATGAAAAAGAACCAAAATGCAATCTCACGTTCCAAGCTCACCCAGAACAAGTGCAGAGGACAATAGCACAGAAGTAATTGGTAGAGGGCTCCAGGCCCGCCGTGCTGGAGGGACTTTTCCCAGCAGTCCCCTTGCCCAGCGATCCCTGAGGTGATCCCAGGGCCCCAGACCCGGTGCAGCTTGGCCGCGGACCCACCAAAGCCCAGGTCTGCCTACCTAGAGAGTGACCTGCCTGAGACACGAGGGCCAACTCCAGCAAATTTCCGGGTCACCACCTTAAAGCCTGCCAAGATAGTGGGAATTTTCACTACTCGCTCTGCATCCCAGTTCATGCTCGCCTGACCTGGGAACCAACAGAGGGGAACCACAGGAGCTGCAGCAAAAAGGAACTGAACACAGCAGCTAGATCCAGGCCAGGCATAACTAGATAATCTCAAACTTAATAGACTGGCACCCAAATCTCATCACACACTAAGGTTATAGCTGCACCAAAGCTCTACACCAAAGATTAGAGGTCAGTGCTATACAAAATGACAAAGACAAGGAGAAAAATGCAATCTCAGGCCTCAAGTCCACCAGTAAGTGCAGAGGACACCAGCTCAGCTGAAATGAATCAATTAACAGATACAGAAGTAAAGGAACAACACCAGAAAGGTATAGAGGAACTGAGATGAGAATTAATTTGTGAAATAAAAAAAAGAAATATCTGAATACATAGCATCTGAAATAAAGAATCAAATCCAGAAACATCTGGGGGAAAATCAATGCTCACCCAGAACAAGTGCAGAGAGTATTATTCCACCTGAAATGTATGAATTAACAGCATCTGAAGCAAAGAAACAACAGCAGAAGGTCATGAGGAACTCAAAGCACAAATAATTTCTGAAACAAAAAAGAATTATTTGAAAAAAAAAATTCTTTGAAATCATAGCATGTGAAATACAGAAACAAGTCCGGAAATATACAGAGGAAACCCAACTTGGAAGAAATTCTGCAGAAAAAGAATTAATAACTACCTCTAAAGAAGACATGGATGAAAAAATAGAGATCAGAAATATGATGGATTCCTTGAATGAGCAATACAGAAAAGAAATAGAATG
>PVKA01028645.1:0-11047 GCA_004027165.1 Ctenomys sociabilis
GTGGACTGCTGACCTGTGTTGGATTGTTTTATTTAAAAAAAAAATATATATATATATGTAATTAGCTATCCATGTTTCGAAAATCTATAACATATATATTGTTGTATGCTACCCTGTTTATGTCATTTTTTTGTATTCGTTTTTGTTTCTATTTTTCACTCTTCAAGTTAAAATACAAATAAATAAATTTTAAAAATGTAAAAAAAAAAAAAAAAAAAAAAAAAAAAAAAGAGCAGTGATTTCCAGGAAATTCTAAATTCCTGTCTCCACTTAAAGGCAATACTTCATGCTAAATCACACAGCATACAAGAAATCCTAATCCCTTCAACAAACATTACTTATCTTGTAGTTGCTGGGTAATGTACAAAAGAGTACCAAATACCCAATTTAATAAACTACAAAGAAAGAAAATAAAAAGTATTTTTAAGAACATTAAGCACTTGAAAATTACATAGCATGAATGCAGATCACCAAGATATATTCAAGAATAATAATTTTGGCATTATTTAATAAAAAGCCAGTATGATGAATTACATTTTTATTATAACAATGAGATAATCACTCAATTTAAGGGCCTATATTTTTAAGTTTAGTCAAACTTAAAGACTTAAATACAAAAACCACAACAAAGTAAAAAAACCAAGGATATTGTCAGATTTTCAAATTTTTTTTTCCTAAGCAGTATACTGGAACCTCCATTTTTTTATATCCTTAAGGCACTAAATATCAATCTTTGGCTTTTTTTGTAATTAGAGTTAGGAACTTTAACTGATTATTTGTGAAGAGACCCTTGTGTTTAATGGTTATTTGAATTTCTTCTAAGATATACCTCTTCCTACTTCGCATGTTATATTGTCATTTTCTTATTTCTAAGACTCTTATTGATGAACAACAATCTTTTATAGCCAATACCTTTTAATCATTTTATAAAAGCTTCAAATCCTTTTATTTAATAAAACCTATGAATATTCTGTTACAAACATTTTTAAAATATTATTCTCATAAATGCAGGAGAAAAACTTGATTCAAAGAACTGTTTCCAACTTTGCCCATTTACCTACCACAAATTTTCAGTGGTGCCTCCAATTCCAGAAGAATAGGCTGGCTGAGAAAGATCTCACGAGACTTGATACATAAGCCCCGAACTTCTGCTTCAGTCATCTGCACAATTTTTCCTGGACGACATCCTCGTACTAATAAACAATGAATAAAATGGTCAACTATCTAAAACTTATCCATAAGAAAATCTTCTTAAGAGTCATATCTGTCTCCCACCACCCCCCAGTACTGGGGATCAAACTCAAACCTTGCGCTCACCAGGCAGATGTCTATGCCGCTGAGCTATGTCCCCGGCTCTATATCAGCATTCTGAAGATCAGCAAAGTCAAACAAGTTGCAAAATTATCCTATTGGATCCAACAGCTAATAATAAGGCATTCTGTATCTTTAGTTTGTGTCTCCAACACTGCCAGTTTCTGATGATGCTCCTCAATTCTGTTGTTGCTAATGAAATGTAATCTTATTCTTTGCTCTCTAGGAGCCAGTTTGAGGCCTACCAGCCTAAGAGAACTGAAAAGTGTCACTGACAGCAGGGTCTGGCCTGCCCTGTCATCCTAACAAGTTTTGTATCTAGTAGGAAAGTCTTGTATCTTGGATCTACTACTACTTCCCATTTATAATTAAGTATACATAATTTGTCAATTAATAAGACTGTACATAAAATTCAAATCAATGATCAGCAAAACTAGCTTTCAATGATTACCCACCTCTGAACCAAAAAGTAAATTTACCTTAATACTTTGTATTAAGCTCTTGAAATACCAGCCTTTCTTAGATTCAGAAACAAGTCTTAATGTTGAGACTAGTCTTAAGTGGGTGAAAGTTTGAGGGGGTGAATAAGTTTTTATTTTGAAGGATGAAAGATCCTTGGTTGCTTTCAGGTAACAAATACACATCTAAGTTATTATTCAGTAAGGTTATTAAACCAATCAACAAGTACTTGAGAGTCTACTATATGAGTTATTAGAAATAAAGACAAGATTTATTAAAAATGCTCAAAGTTAGGCACTATGATATCCACCTGTAATCCCAGCTACTTGGAGGCAGAGCAGAGCAGTAAGACTGCAAACTCAATGCCAGCCTAAACATAGCAAGATTTTATCTCTTAAAAAAAGAGGGGTTGGGGAGATTGCTCAGTGGAATAAGCGCTTCCCTGGCAAGCACAAGGGCCTGAGTTCAATCCCCAGTTCTGCCAATAAATAAACAAACAAATATAAATATGTTCACAATTTATGCTGTAATTCCATAGTAATAAAATTTAGTTGTCTAGCCACAGCAACCATTGAAGAGTAGCCATAGCTCTCCACTATCCCACAGCCATGGGCCTCAACAGGGGCCACAAGGTGACTAAGAATGTGAGCAAACTGAGGCACAGCCACCATTGAGGACATCTCACCAAGTTTATGCGGGACATGATCTGGGAGGTGTGCAGCTTCACCCCCTATGAGGGGCACGCCAAGAGCTGCTCAAGGTCTCCAAGGACAAACATGCCCTCAAGTTCATAAAAAAAAAAGGGTGGGAACACACATCCATGCCAAGAGGGAACACGAGGATCTGAGCAACATGCTGGCTGCCATGAGAAAGGCAGCTGCCATGAAGGACTGAACCTCTCTGGAATAAAGCTTTGCAGAAAGTTAAAAAAGAAAAAATTAGCTGGCTAGTGAGGGTCACTTCAATGTGTCAACTTAAACTAACCAAATTATAGCAGTGAATATTTACCTTATAATGTCTTATTTTTTCATAAATTTTTTAACCCAAGAAATTATGTCACTCTAACATTTTTGAAGTATAAAATGCTAGTTATGCCAATTCACACACACAAAAAAAAACCAAAATAGCATCTACCGCGTAAAAATTGTATTTCACTGATTCTAAAATGTACTTTTTATTTATTTATTTTTTGTCTTTTTTGAGACAGGGTCTCACTATGCAGTTTGGGCTGGCCTTAAGCTCACTTTGTAGCTCAGGCTGGTCTCGAACTCACAACAATCCTCCTGCCTCAGCCTCCTGAGTGCTGGGATTACACGCCTGCACCACCACACCCGGCCTTAAAATGTACTTTTTATTAACATCTCTGAAATTGTCCCATACCTTGCAATTGCTTATGAGTATATTTGGCAGTGGCCTTTTTCCTCTTGGTGGCACATAAAACTGCATATCCTAATCAAAACTCAAGAGCTAATGAAATCCTTTTACGGAAACTAAAGGTTCTCTAAATGTTAAGCCTTTGGCAAGTGACCAAAAACTATAAAGGCACAGGCCAAATGTGTGGGAAAATCAAGTAGACATGTCGGCGCAATTCCAATTGTTTTCTAATTCAAAAGTCATGCTCTTATGCACTTTCAGATTTCAGAAAGCACTTCAAATTTCTGTTATTTGAAAAAAGAAATCAGCTGCCCTGTTACAAACATGAGGCAACTAGAATGCTAGCAGAATGTTCACAAAGGACTTCAACATTTGGATTTAATGAGCCTAGACATAATTGTCTCACTGGATTAAGATATAAATCTGCATACTTCATTAGATGCAGAACACTTCACACCAAGCATTTCACATCACAGGAATGAGAAAGGGAAGTTACTAACTCTGCTATACAATAAAAGAATGAGATTAAATAATTTTGCATAAAATCTTAATATCCAAGTTTTGTAAGATCAGAGGAAATGAGCCGGGCGTGGTGGCACATGCCTGTAATCCCAGCACTGGGGAGGCTGAAGCAGGAGGATTGTTGTGAGTTCGAGACCAACCTGAGCTACAAAGTGAGCTTAAGATCAGAGGAAATGAAAGGCAGCAGAAAGGATTCAGGACCAAAGTCATTTCACTTAAAGGAAGTATTCTTTCCACTCCACCATATAAAACTTTGAGATACAAAATTTCCTGGAAAAAATATTTTAGCCAAGATTAGGGCACTGGGAAACCAACCAGTGGATTGATTTAGTAATAATCACATACCCAGGACCGACCAAATAACTCAAGCGGATTAAAGCACCTGCAAGCAGGCACAGGGGCCTGGGTTTGATCCCTAGGCCTGCTGTGCCAGCCCTACCCTTGGGTGTGCTAAGATGCAATTGAGACTGGGCATGGTGGCATGTGCCTATAACCCCAGCTCTTGGGAGGCTGTAAACAGGTGGAATCACTACAAGTCCTCCAATCTAGTAGTGAGACCCTGAACACCCTGTAGATCCTTTTCTAAAAAAAGTAATCACACACCCTTAATTCCAGCATCATTAACACTTTAAATTCAGCCACCTCTGGAAAATCCACCTATGGACTGCATGAGACTTTGGAAGGACATCTAGACGCAAAGCATGACACTATTTAACTGGCTTGTCTATTAACCCTGCCCCCAAACTTGTATATGTTTTTAACTGGAAAATAGATGACTAGAAGAATGGACATCTTGACAATGTCAAGCCCTCAAATTCATGGACTTTACATTTCTTATTTAAACTGTCATTTATTTCAGTGCTGTTTCATAGTTTTCAGTCAGTATTTTTAATTCTCACTGTCATGGCATCACATTTTTATTATACTGATTTTGAGGGGCCTGCTATTATGAACATGCTTCCTTATTTAATTTTCCAATTGCTTGATGTTTTATACATAAATATAACTGATTTGTATATACTAACTCTATATGCTATCGTAACAGTCTTCAATTTTCTTTGGCAAACTGTTATCACCTGTAATAACAATTTTAATCCTTTTCCAATCTTCGAATCTTTTTCTTCCACTTTAAATCACTGAGAACATCAAGACAATGCTGAACAGAAGTGATGCTTCTGATCCTGTTATTCCCTTAAATTGGGAAAAAGGCATTCAATAACACCACTAAGATACTCTACGTGTTTCATCATCTTTATAAAAATTAGTTTCTATACCCAATTTTCTAAGAATTTCTGTCATTCTGAGGTATTAAAATTTAGGAAACACAGGCCGAGCCATATAGCTCAGCAGATTAAAGTGTCTAATTAGAGGCAGGGGCTGGGGAGTTTGATCCCTGGGCCTGCTGTGCTGGCAATTGAGACTGGGCATGGTGACACTTGGGCTTCTAATCCTAACACTTGGGAGGCTGTAAACAGGAGGATCACTACAAGTCCAGTCTACATAATAAGACCCTGTAGACCCTGTCCTAAATACAAAATAAATAAATAAATAAATAAATAAATAAATAAATAAATAAATAATTTTAGGAGACATTTATTGCTTACCTTAGGATAATCATATGACTTCACCCCTTTATTTTGTCTTTTTTTTTTTTTTTTTTTGGCAGAAAGGGGGCTTGAACTCAGGCCCTTGCACTTGCCAGGGAAGTACTGATTGTACTGAGCCATTTCCCCCCGCCTTATGGGTTTTATGATGACCTTTCACACTGTACTATATATCAGACAGGGCTTCACTAAGTGGTTACATCGGTCCAAAGTAGGCCCATTACAATACTCATGCCTTGGCCTTCCAGAGTTCTTGGACTACATGCATGCACTAGGAGGCTTGGCTTATTTTAACTGATTTCTTAAGTGTTGAGGTAAGCCCTGGATCCCTAGAATAAACAAACAAGTTTATAATTTACTATCAGTATCTTTCTAATATATAGTAGGATTCAATTTAATATTTCTCAGGATTTTCATGGCTATATTCAGATGATATTTATGGCTAGAAATCTGTCACTTATTCATCAAATTATGGTGTAAGGGTTGTGCTGGCTTCATAAAATGAGTTGGAAAGTGTTACTTCTTTTTCTCATTTCCGTAAGATACTAGAAAATTGATGTCATTTCTTTCTTTTACTTTTTTTGGAGACAAGGTCTTGCTATGTAGCCTAGGCTGGCCTTGAACTCAGTGCTCCTCTTGACTCAGTCTGTGGAGTGCTGAGATTACAAGTGTGCACCACCATGCCCAGCATAATCATAGTTTATGTTTTAGTTCATTAGTGAAGCCATACAACATTGGAATTTTATTAATTTTATTAGCATTATTTCTACTTTTAACAAATGTTACTTTTCTCAGTACAATTTGAGAACAGATTACATAAAGCAAGCCCTATTACCCTTTCATGTACCAATAACTTATTTCCTAAAAATATTTTCTTTTACAATCGCAATACAAGTTACCAGTTCTCAAGAATTTAGCATCATTACAAGTATTTAAAAGAATGTACCACAGGACCAGGGAGAGAGCTCAGTGGCATTAAACACATGCCTGGCAAGCGCAAGATCCTGAGTTCAATCCCTGTTTCAAAAAAAAAAACAAAAAAACCCAACAACAAAAAAACCCCAAAAACAGAGCTGTGAATGGCTCTAGTCAACAACTTCTTTGGATAACCCACTACAGTTGTGGATTGTTGGACTCTACTGGATCGTTTTACTGAATTCAAGCACCTATAATAATTGAATGACAATGGAATACCCATCTCTGACAGGACTAAACAAAAAAAAAGGGGGGATAAAAAAGGAAGAACCATTCTGTATTTATATAAACAGTACAGTCCAGATAAATATGCAGTACTTTTGCGTGATTCTATGAGAAGAAAGATTTGCACTAATACTGTTTGGACAGGATATCTTGTCTGCTTTTTGTACTATGGATAACCACTAGGAAGATAACAATGTAAAAAGTATGAATTACTGAAACTGTACAATTCAGCTTTAAAAAGATAGGTATACAGCTACATTCACTTAATTCATTTTTTTCTTTCAGTCCTTTAGGAAGATCATTCTATTCTCTTCCATAGTTTCAAGGAAGAGACCAGCCATTATTCTTACTACTGTTCTCTAACAGTAATGACTATACTCTGGTAGTTTTTACAATTTTCTCTTTTTGGTCAGTAAAGTCTGGCTGGCTTCAATATAATTTTCTTTGTACTTTTTTCTTCTTGGAATTCATTTTATTCTGTGTTTTCAACTCTTTCTCTGGTTTGGGAATGTACTGTTTCTCAATATTCCCTCTATCCGACTACATATCTATTTTCCTCTCTTAGACTATCATATATTAATTAAGCCTTCCCAGCAGGTCCCACTATCTCACACTCTCTTCTCTCAATTTTGTCTCAGCACCAGATAATTTCTACTAAACTTTCACTCCCTGGTACATTATTCTGTTGATGGACCTAACAATTAAATTCTTATTTTTTTTAAGGTGCAGAGTATCCATGTCTCCAATAAAATTCATCTTCCTGTCATGAGCATATTATTTAAAGTCCATGTCTGAAACATGTGAATCATCTGTGGCTGGTTCTCTGATCTCCCCTCTAGGTTTTTGGTAAGCTGCATAATCAAATACTGGATTATGAATAACACATTGTAAAGATATAGACAATCTCTTCCTAGACAATCTCTTCCTCTAAAAAAGGCTGTTTCCTTTTAGCAGCAGAGGAGCAGTAATGCATCCACATTTTCCTTAAAGCTAGTCTATTTCAGTAGTACCCACAATTAGAGAATGGTCATGACAGAGTCCGAACAGAAATCTTGATGTAATAAGGCCCCTCTAATGTGGCAGGGCTTGGACTTCATGCATTTAGAGGGAACTAAAGACTTTGAGGTCTATGTAGTTCATGCCTCCTGGACTTAAGTTGCAAACTACTATTAGACTTTTTTTCCTGCCCAGTCAGGTTAGATTGCCACCTTGTGTTTGGAGCCACTACTCCTCTATCATAACCTGAAAAATGCCTCCAGGAAAAGTCAGGGTGACAAGTGAGTTCACATACTGTATACTTCCTTTCTACTAATTTTCAAAAGCTCTTTGGGTTGGCTGCTTTTCAACAATGGAATGGAAGAATAAAACAGTACATAAAATGTGATTATTGGCTATACACTAGAAAGTCAGGTGAGCTGGGGAGATAGCTCAATAGAATTAGTGCTTGCCTGGCAAGCATTGGGCCTGAGTTCAAGCCCCCATACCACAAAAATCAATCAATCAATTAATTAATTATTTTTTTAAAAAAGAAAGTCACATGAATGCAATCTGGAGGAATACCTTGCCAAGAACTAGACACCCTTGTCCTAAACTCATTTTACCTCCTCAGTTACAATTCTGGTGGAAACACCAAGGTTTCTTCACTCCTACTTACTAAGGTAATCTTCCTATGCAATTATGTTTGTGTCAGAAAGGTGAAAAACCGCACCTGGATTCTGTAAACTAGGCCTACAGGTCAAATCTGACTGAATACAAGTTTCTACATAGCCTGTGCCTAAGAAAAATTTTCTAAACTTTTCAAATAATTAGGGAAATGTAAAAATAATATTTTGCAACACATACAAATTATAATAACATTAACTTAAAAATATGTAATTCAAACTTTCGTGTCCAAACACAATTACTCTGCTTTGCTTATACATTACCAATAGAGGGGCCTGGGAGATAGCTCAGCAGCAGCATCACCTGCCTGACAAGCACAAGGTCCTGAGTTCTATCCTTGGCATCGAAACCAAAACCAAAACCAACAAAAAAAATCAAATATATTATCAATAAGCATTTTTAAGCTATCATGGCAGAATTGAGTGGTACTCTTATTGCTTCACATTACCTCTCAGTGTACAAGTTATAAAAAGGCAGTTTAAAACTTGAGTTACACATAATGCTGTATCACATTTCTTTTTATTACCAGTGTGATACAGCATTATGTGTAACTCATCAATGCAAATAGACCCTGAACTTTATGCTTTTAAGAGCATTCATTATTTTGTTATTTGAATGGTTAGTCACTGTTTATTATGCAATAACACTAAAGCTGAACCAAAACAGTATATGTTGACATTATGAGACTAAGCACTCATCATGAAATCCAATTCAAAGAAAAGCAATGGCTAGAGAGAAAAAAAAAAGAATCCTGTAGCCAAAGTAAGTTTTCAACCTGCAGATCAGTTAGCCAAGTGAGACAAGTGTTACCAATGGTGCCTTTACAATATTAAATTATGTTTGATTGGAAAAAACCGAAGAAATATGTTTTAACACAATAAACTTTAAAGACTTCTACAGAGATTAAAGATGACAATAGTGGGAGCACTAACAATTAAGAAACAAGATCTTGAATGGTTTTCAATGGTTCTGGATAAACTGACAGATGTTACCAATACTTCTAAGTTATTTGACAAGTCAATGGTGAATTTGAAGTGACTGAAAAATGAGTTTCTAGGGCTGTCGAGATAGCTCAACAGTCTAAGCACTTGCCTAGATAGCACATGCTGTGCTGTGCCAACCCCAGGCACACTGAGCCAGCCACCAAGAGCAGGCATGGTGGCGCACCCTTATAATCCCAGTACTGGGGAGGCTGAAACAGGAGGATCACTAGAGTCCGAGCTGTATAGTGAAACCCTGTATCAAATAAATAAAGTTTAAAGGAATAGTGTGGAATAACTATAGGCAAAAATATGTTTAAAGCTGGGAAAGACATTTTAGTAAAACCTTCATGGAACCTGCTAAGGCATTGTTGCAAAAATACACATTGTACAAAAGAATTTGCAAAAATGTAGGGTGCTCAAAAATATATGGAGCACTTATACTGTGGAAAAAAATATTATTATTTTTTTTTGTGTGTGGTACCAGGGATCAAACTTAGGACCTTGCACTTGCCAGGCAGGTGCTTAAGCCGCTGAGCTATATCCCTGGCCCTGTGGAAAAGTATTTTAATCAATCTCTTCTAGTAACACTGGTTACAAATGCCTGTAACTCCAGAAACTGGAAGGTTAATGAAGGATAATCTCACATTTGAGTCCAGAATGGGCCATTTACTGACAGCAAGATCCTGTCTCATTACAAAAAATATATAAAAGACCTGGGAAATATAGCTCAGTGTGAAGGCCTTGGATTCAGGGAAACACTTATTCTACTGAGCCATCTCCCTAGCCCCAAAGCCTTGGATTCAATTTCCATTATCATACCACCATTCAGTGCTTTAGCAATCATAATTTTGTACATTTTTTTAAACTCAGGACTGATAATGAGGGTGTATGTTTTTTGTTTTTGATTGAGAAGAATCACCCTCAATCACTCACTATCACCAAGCACAGAATAGTCTTAAATTTGGCTGTGCGTTTTTTAATGAAGTCAACCTGAGGTTATAAAGGAAAAACTACTTTATTTGCAAACTTACACTTAAGTCCTTTTGACAAGGACTAGTGCTAAGTTACAAGCAAGCGACTTCTTATACTTCCCATACTGTCAAAATTGAAACAAGTGAGATCTTTATTCCTGCTCAAATTTGTAGCAAATGTATATCGTTTTCCAAGATCAAACTACAGCATTCTTCAGACCTTAATCCAAGTGTAAAAGAAATTTCTGTAGATCAAAATTCACTTAATTGTGCATCTGAAAAGCTTTTGTAACTCTATCTGGACATAATATACAATGTAATGACAACAGACAAATATCAGGAGAATTCCATAAATACTTCCTAAATGAATATATACAATTAAAATTATACACATCGATTGACAGTATTGCAGCATTTGGTGGCTCTTATCTATAAAGACACTTCCCATGATAAAATACATAAATTTCATTGAAGATCACAATCAAAAAGTAACCCTTTTGCTGTCAGCCTAGTGACACAATCCTGTAATCCCAGCACTCTGCGAGGCTGAAGCCCAAAGAACATAAATTCCAGACCAGCTTGAGCAATTTAGCGAACTCTCTCAAATTTTAAAAATGGGGACTCAAAATTTATAGTATTTTTGGGCACTGTTGGCGATGTAGCTCAATGTGAAGGTCCTGGGTTCAATATTCAGTACTCTTGTGAAGGACCACCAGGATGGCTCCCCTGAAAGACTTTGTCTCTGATTTGGCTAACTCTTGCCCTACTTCCTAGTATTGATATGCGCAAAATTCGATAGGATTATATTCTCTATCACCGCAACTGGCTTTAAACAATGTACTAGAAGCAGTAGATTAGAATTTACTTACTAGAACTCCAATAACTCTTCCCTAGGATTACAAATATAAACTCCTCTGGACTGCTATGGGGTCTGGATCAGGCTGTCTATAAAATTAGGTTG
>PVKA01028645.1:11147-29258 GCA_004027165.1 Ctenomys sociabilis
AAAAAAAAAAAAAAAAAAAAAAAAAAAAAAAAAAAAAAAAAAAAAAAAAAAAAAAAAAAAAAAAAAAAAAAAAAAAAAAAAAAAAAAAAAAAAAAAAATTAGGTTGCCTACTCCAAAACCCACTATAAACTGACCACTTGCAATCAATTTTGATGACCAAGAACACTAACATTAAACCTTAATTAAGCAAAATATCATCCATTAAAAGAATTCAACTTTTTAATGATTATGAAAAATTATTCTCAATTATAGCCTAGATTTACTTATGCTAAAACTTTTCCGAAGTAGGTTTATCTTCTAAATTACAAAGGGTATATGATATTTTTGGGCACTGCTATCTACACTTTCTCAATGAATACTTTTTTCTATAAAAGGCAGCAAAATCTTAGTAATCTTCCTTAACCATTTATACTGTAGATTCTATTTATCTTACCCCCATTCATTCAAGGTTTCTCTCTGATTGATGGCAGTTTGTATGATTTCCTAAAAATAGGCAATTTTTCCATATTAAGCACAAAAGACTAAAAGAAAGTAAAATTTTTACAATCAGCTAAATGTGCAATTTTGGTTTTCAGTGAAGGAATAAGAGTTCCCATACTTTGAGCTTATGGTAGATTTGCCTCACAGAAACTCTGTATGACATCTCAAACAGTCTGTAATACTGTGTTTACACATGAATGTTCTTCTGAGAAGGCCCCTGGCTTTCACGAATTCTTAAAGGGGTGATTCACCACTGGGTGTGCACAAAGTAAAGTAACAGCTGGTACAATAAGAGTTAAGCAGATAAATGGTAGCCACAAGTAAGGGATAAATATCTCAGGAACAGAAAGGAGCTATGATTCACTGTCAACACCTCTACTGATGGTACAAAAAGCAACAGAAGGTCAAACCCCTGGCATCTTAACATATGTAAAGTTACGACATCAAACTATACTGGTTGCCACTGTGTTGTTCATTGCCATGTATTGAAATACAAAGATCAGCATTTCAATTTTGTATGGTGTATTTTATTAAATCTGAATCCCTAAATAATGTCTTTTTAATCCATATCAATTAGAAAGTACTCATAATGCACCTCTGCTTCATACGGTAACACAATGGCTGTATCATAGAAAAACATTATTATTTCACTTACAATCTGATCTAGCTACTATTTTCACAAAATACTCTTTTACTAGAAAGCACCGACAACCATGATGGCTCAGACTTTGATATTTAATAGATATTTTCTTGATAATCAATAAACCGAGCCTGTCATTTTAAAAACTGACTGAAAACTGACAATTTGTTTGCAATGGTAAAGTTCAAGCTTTCAAAGTAAAAATTTAGAACTCTTGTACACAGCACAAGTATTAAAATTTATATGTTTCAATAGTTTCTTCTGATGAGATCTTGTCAAGCTATTAATAAATGCAATGTAGGGCTGGCCAGATAGCTCAGTGGACTAAAGTACTTGCTTAGGCAGAACACAGGGGCCAGGGTTCAATCCCAGGCATGCTGTGCTGGCACTGCCCCTGGGTACACTGAGACAGCAATTTGAGACTGGGCGTGGTGGCATGTGCCTGTAATCCTAGTGCTTAGGAGGCTGAAAACAGAAGGGTCGCTAAGAGTCCTATGTGTGTAGTGAGACTCTGTGTACTAAATACATTTAAAAAATTCTCAGCTATAAAGAATGATAAAGTTGAAGCATTTATATTAAAGTGGATACCACTTGAACATGTACTCATAATGAAATAAACCAGACACAAATTTTACACATCGTATAGTGTCCCTAGTATAAGAAATCAAAAGAAGAAATGCAAATAGAAAGATATAACAACTAAAAAAGAATTTAGTCAGATAGGGTAAACTGAACATATGTCACAGGGTAATAATCAGCTTCTCTTCTGGATGGTTAACAACCTAAGTTTGCAGATCAAAAATTGGAGAAATGGAAGGGCTGCAAGGTCAGCCAATGTTTTGGCCCTAGCCTTTCAAGGTCAGTGAAGACTCAGGACATAGGAGAACCTGTACTGTAACATCATGGAACTCAGCTATGCCCCAAATTTTTTAATCAAGGAGATTATGGAGCCACAGAGGAATGCAATCAATAATGTATAGTGTGCCTAAGGAGAGTCACATGGAGAGAAAACTTTCTCTCAAGCTTTCACAGAGAGCAAACTGGCCAAACAATGGCCGTAACTCATCCACATGGCTGACACTGACAAAGATCTACAGAGTGAGGTACAGGATTATAGGATAAACCCTGAGAGGACTTGACTGACCTTATCAGATACAAAAGTTACATTTTTCATTATATAGGTCTTGCTTTATCTTGGTCTTAATCATCCAGCAGCAAAGTATAAAAACGAGGTGTATAAAATAAGGCCATAATAAGCTGAGTTTTAAATGGCTCTAGTCAACAACTTCTTCAAATAACCCAATACTATTGTGGACTGCTGGACTGTGTTGGACTGTTTCGCTGAATTCAAACATCTATAATAACTGAATGACAATAGAATACCCATCTCTAACAGGACTAAAAAAAAATAAAGGGGATACAAAGGAAGAACCATTCTATATTTATATAAACAGTACAATTTGGATAAATATGTAGTACTTTTGCGTAATTCTTCTGTAAGAAAGATTTGCACTAATAGTGTTTGGACAGGATATCCTGTCTGCTCCTTGTACTATGGATAACCACTAGGAAGATAACAATATAAAAAGTATTTTATTGAAACTGTACTATCATTCAGCTTTTAAAAAAAGATAGGTATACAGCTACATTCTCTTAATTTATTGATTAGAGGCACTTGCTCTAATGTTTGTAGATAAAGTATCATGTATACACCTTGTACAACAAAAAGTCACTACGAAAACAATGTGCAACGTATTGTTGAATCTGTCCTACTAATTTGATTTGAAACTGTCTCATTGCTATTTGTTCAAAATAAAATAAAGGTTTGTACTAAAATAAAGGTTTAGACAAGACAACATGTTTGCATCCTGTCCTCTGAATAACTACAAAGACAACATGCAATGTATCAATTATTGTAACTGTCCTACTAACCTGTTTTGAAACTGTTTCATTATGATCTTATTTTTTTCTTCTCATTAAAATGAATAAGAAGAAAACTGTTTCCAAATGACCAATGTGTGTTATACAATCAAACTTAAGGTCAATTTAAAGTAGCAATCATATCCATGGAATCTCAGGGAAAAAAAAAAACTCACCCATGTTATTTTAGATTCTGTATTGCAACTAACCTGCAAAACCTATTACTATGTGACTTTTTTTTTGGAGGCAGGGTCTTACTATGTAGTTCTGACTGGCCTTGAACGCACTTCGTAACCCAAGCTGGTGTCAAACTCATAGCTATTCTCCTGCTTTAGCTCCTCAGTGTAAGGACTACAGGTTTGTGTCATCATGCCTGGCTTCCACCACATGATTTTATATACCATACAATATCCCCAATTATCAAGTAAGGCTATTACAATATTCTCAACTACATATATATTATGAATAGAATTTTGTTTATATACATCAGTTAAAGTGTTTTAAAACATACAGCAGGGAATTCAGCTGCTTTCCATTAGATAGGTTTCTCAGAAGTATAAAATGATAGCATGCTTCTCTTCATTTAACGTCAGTATGCTCAAATGTAATGGGGTTATTACTTTCAAGGAATTAAAGAACAAGATTCGAGTCTTTGAAACCAGGTCTTGCTATGCAGTTCAGGCTGACCTTAAATTCACTATGTAACCTAGGTTGGCTTTGAATTCATGGCAGTCCTCCTGCCTCAGCCTCTAAAGAGCTAGAATGACAGGCATGTGCCTCTATGCCTGCACTTTTTAAAAAAACATAGGTATTTTTAAATTCTTAGCTTTAAACTTCAAGCATGGTACTGCTAACTCATAAATAAAAGCTCTTATCCTCAATTCTGTTAAAAAAAAAAAAAGATAGTGTAAAGTGGCCTGAACACTCAAGAGAGATCCAAGTTCTTGTCCTCTATCAAAAGAAAGCTTGGGTCCTTTCGCCATTTTATTCTGCCTTGAAATACCTCTCGCTGCTCAGCAAAAACACTGGTACGAAAATTAAGATTATCAACTGAGTAATGGAAACAGGAAAAAAAAAAGTATACATACATAAGGGAATGGTGCTTATATGCAATAAACCCAAAGCAGAAGACAAACTTACCATGAGGCACTTACAATAAAGAGCCTTCTCAAAATCTAGTATTGTACAGGAGAGGTACAGTGCTCAGTAGCATAAAGAACTATCACTTATTTGTTTACAATTATCCTAAGCAATAACAAGAGCCAACATTTTCTTGAGCTTTCATGTGCCAAAACAATTGAAGTGTTGTACCTTTTTATCTTTGTACATATGTGTAGCTAACTATCATCCTCCATATGCAAACAAAACTGGAGCAGAACTAAAATTTAAAAAATGCAAAAAAACCTCCCTGCATCCTTAACTTGACATGCTTTCACTATCAACACTTACTGGTATTCCCTGAGTAAACATTTAATTGAGTAAATTACCTGATATTCAGGATCCAATGGCTATTGTAGTTAGGATCTTAAATTTAAAAAAAAAAAAAAATTCTTTCCTATCATTACTAATGTAGACCTTATTTTTTCACTGACAGGTTTGCAGCTTGCTCACTCAGAAGTCTGGTCATTTTCTCTCACTACCTTTTGCTTTATTTTGTTTTGAGACAAGGTCTCATTATGCAGTCTGGGCTAGCCTTGTGCTCACTTTTGTAGCCCCTAGCCTGGTCTCCACTAGCAGAGATCCTCCCAGCTCAGAGTGCGGGGATTACAGGTGAGAGTCACCACGCTCAGTTCCGGGGCTGCACTGTGTAACTGGGACCCAGACCGCACAGCATGTGGGGCCTGAGACTGAACTTGGGTCCTTGTGCTTGCCAGGTAGGTGCTTATGCCTCTGAGCTATCTCTCCAGCCCCACTACTTTTCTTTCTTTTTTTTTTTAAAGAAAATTACTACATTCCCTTGGGGAGGTAGTACATGTAGACAACACACCTTAATTCCTTTTTTTCTCTCACTACTTGGGTTCAATTATTTGATAAATACTTAACATATTAAACCTATAAAATTTCATCTTGCTTTACTATTTAAAATTTTAAACAGAACTATTATTACTGTTAGGTGCAACATCAAAGAGTGCTATATACTTACCAGATCTCCTTAAAACTTCTTGTATTATGACAAATTAATTTCTGATTTCTCTAAATCTTGAAAAAGGAGGTGAGATTAGGGAAATGGTTAAAATGTGTTAGAAACATACTAGCTAGGAACTCTTGTTACTCAAGAATATTCAGACTAACATTTTTGAAAGCAAACTTTTTTATGCAAAATAAAGTATACCAAAATCTCCAAATTACTCTATGGGCATGCAAGAAAAATGAAATGCTTCACGATGCATATATCTTTATATTCCTACTTGTCTTCACACATACACAGGTAAATCCAGGAAGGGAAGGCCCAAGGTTGGTGATTTTCAGGAATTTTATGCATATCCTCATAAACCATTGTTACACACATGAATAGCAATTATACAGCAGAGGACAACCACTACTATCTTTTTTCTAATGCATAAAATGTACCTAAATCCAAAGACTGAATTTTCTCCATTAAAGCAAGAAAAGATTAGCTAGTGCTTATTTATACTTGATTTGACAATGAATTTGTGCATTTCTGAGCTTCATCTATTAGTGTTAGAAGACTTTGTCTCCACTGTTCATCTTTTTTTTTTGGTACTAGTACCAAGGGACTGAACTTGGGACCTTGAGCTTGCCAGGCAAGAGCTTGTTCTACTGAGCTATCTTCCTGGCCCCCTCCACTGTTCATCTTATCAGATGAAAAGTCTGTTTATAGAGTGTACTGCAGAGCAAGGTATAAAAAATTATACCTACTAATAACCAAAACTTTAAAGTTAACCCAATTAAATCTTGGGAGTAAGATTGAATACAGTAGTAAAAATAAGAGTTGTGACACCGATACTTTTCTCTTGTCTACCTTCAAAAAAGATCATCTATATTTTCAGAATAAACTTGTATGTGCAGCTGCCAGGTGAGCAGTGGTTGCTGCCCAAAGCCATAAAGTTTTAGTCCCCAATAACTGGGAGTTCCTGTACCTCCAAACCACTGCCAATAAACTGATATTTACAAACTACTCTTCTGTTTGCCTCCCTGTTTCTCAAGACTTCAAAATAACCTTGTTTCAGAAACTTAGTGGGATTTTAATCAGTATTTTCAAATATCTTGCCGTTTCTATATATTTATCTTACCACTGTTATAAATGCAGACACAGGAATGCACTCTGCTAACGATAATGTGAAGAATAAGATATAAAAGAAAAATCCTGTACAGCCAATTTACTACTTCCTTATTAAATTTCAATATAATCCTTTTTCTATTTTTATTTATTTATTTTGGCAGAACTGGGCATTGAACTCAGGCTCTTGTGCTTGTCAGGGAAGCGCTTATTCCACTGAGCCATTTCCCTGTCCCCCCTCCTTTTTCTAAAATAAAACTTAAATAGATTTCTAAACCCCAATATACTATCCTTAGCATCGATTTTGACATTTCCCAGAAATACTATGACCCATCATTCAAACAGCCAAAAAAAAACATGTCCTGGCTGATTTTTCAAACTGTCAGTTATACTTACATCCTGGAACTATTATATTAGGAAAGGAGAGGGAACAAAACTCTCAAATCTATCAGTTAAAATATATGTCACATCTTCATGCCTCTTTAAGCATCTTATCATGAAGTAAAATACTCAAATAATTTCCTCTCCTCCCTTACCTGTTCTTTTCTAACAAGTCTGGCTTCTCATCTATAGAACATTTTCCCCAAGAAAGCTAAGGTGGGCAACATCAATTAGCACTTCCTTCCAACTGCCTAATCTTTATAGACTACTGGGTCACAGTTAAACAATTCAGTGTAGAAGCTTTGAACAGCCTGGCACTTCCTCAAAAGGTTAAACATTAGTCATCATATGATTCAACACCTCAATTTCTAACTATATATTCAAGGGAACTGAAAACAAACTACTAGAAACTTGTATACAAATGCTGAGAGCAGTGTTATTCACAAAAGCCAAAAGGCAGCCAAGTGTGGCGGCAACACGCCTGTAATCCCAGCACTTTGGGAAGCCAGGGCAGTAAGATTCCCATGAGTTTGAGGCCATCCTAGGCTACATTGACACCCTGCCTCCCTTTCTCCCTCCATTAAAAAAAAAAAAAAAAAAAAAAAAAAAAAAAAAAAAAAAAAAAAAAAAAAAAAAGCCATAAGGGAGAACAAAACATGAACACAAACAGATTCAAACACATAAGACCATATATTGTAGTGTTTCATCATCTGATTTACATAGTATGTCAAAAAGCAAATCAACAGAAACAAATAGTAGTTGCCTACTGCAGATTAAGGAAAATAAAAAGGGGAGGGTACACTGGTCCAGTGTTTTTTGAGTTATATGTGAAAACGCTCTGAAGTTGATCATAGTAATGATTAGGCATCTATTGATACACCACAAACCGTTAAATTATGTGTTTTACCTTAATAAAGCATCATTAAAAGGGAGCTATCCTAGTGAGTCAGTGCATCTCTATAATCCTAGGATTCCAGGAGGTTAAGGCAAAAGGATCTCAGATCTGAGCTCTACCTGGGCATAGTGAGGGCCAGTTTCAAAACAAAAAGGGCCAGTGTGACTCCTGGGTTCAATTTTCAGTGCCAAAAAAAATGGGGACAAGGTTAACACGATTTCATTAATTAGTTATCTTCTAACTAATTCCTTTAAAAACCTCATAAAATTTCTTATTTGCTTTGTCAGTGTAAATTTTAAGATTCACAAGAACAAAAAGGGAGATATGCAGTCAAAAAATTACAGCAGCAGCACTAACTCAGAAATCTGACTGATCAAACAAAGTGAAGTAAAAACTGAATTAGTAAAGTAAAAAAAAATCCAGGAATTCTTATAAACCAGTTAGTGAGCCGGAAAAACAAACAAAAAAACATAAACACAACCATATTGTATCATGTATCTTTATAGAGTGCTTATATCTACAACTCACATTGTAACAGTCAGGCTCAGCTTTGTGGTAATGTGGTTTTTTGTTTTGTTTTGGACACAGGGTCTTGTTGTGTGGTCCAAGCCTGCCTTGAACTTTCTGCCTCAGCCTCTTGAGTACTGGGATTATAATGGTGCCTGGCTGTGGCAACATGTTCAAAGAAATTTTCTAAAAAATTCCTTCACACAGCAAATAGCTTTTGAGGTATTTCTTAATACACTTCAATGAGGAAAAATGTTCATGATGTAATACTCCAAGCAAAATTAACTCATAGCTTTATAAAAAAAATTATAATGATGTTCAGTATGTTAAAACTGCAACAAAAGACACCTTTGGATTGTGGAATTATAGGGGACTTTTTTCTTTTTATATATCTATTTCCCTTATTTTCTATTGTAAGAATGGCTTACTTTTTATAATTAGGGGGAAAAAAAATCCTAAGCATGATTTCTATGTATTATCAAATACATGATATATAACAAATACATATTTTAATTACCATCAACTAGTAAAGCCCAGTTTTCAAACAGTTGGATCAAGTCTGTGTTTGAGAAGCATCACCATTATCTTAATCATCCAGCACCAGTTGTTGTCCATACCACTCCCAGTATTTCAGATTCTACTAATCCCACCCACTTCCCCCAAAATAAACTCAGCACTTAAAGAGTTTGAACAAGGATGAATATGATATATTCCACTCTTACCCTAACTCCTCAGAGAATACCTAAGTAACAAGCAATTACTGAATATTTTACACAAACTAACATCAATTTAATCAGTTAAGAGTGCTACAATAACGCATAAGAATACAGCAGCAGGGAATAAAGTGAGAGAAACCTTTATTTTTTTAGGTCTAAAAAAAGCAATCTAAGAAAATGTAAGGGAGAAAAACGTACTGTCCAAATATGGCATAAAAATTTTTGTTTTACATTATGAATTTTTAAAAGTTTTCATAATTAGTCTGAACTTATTAACATCAATGATATGCCCTCCTAAAAATGAAAACCCAGAGTATCTCCCAAAACATGGTTAGTAAAAGCATTCACTGTATACCTGATTGCCAATTTGGTATAGTAAAAAAGAAAAACCAGGAATGTCTTAGAACTACTACAAGCTTTTTAAAAAGGAAATCAATTCCTAAATTTTGTACCTGAATCTTGAAAAATTAAGAGCTTTGTGTCATATTAACAATGATATACTTAAAAGTACATATACACTGTAGAATGGTTAAATGTAGCTAATTCAAAATTGTCTGTAGCTTTTCTAAGGAGAGTAGGTAACATCCACTCCATATTATACAGGAACAGAACATATCAACTGCAATCACTTTGCCATACTATGTACTACAACCTTGTAAAATTTATTCTTAGATGTAATTACGTGTCCTTCTGCTGCTCAAATTTTGACTTGTACATTAAGTCTTCTAGACAGCTTTACCAAAAAACCCAGCATTCATTTAATTTCAGTTAAATCTGCAATGTAGAATAACTGAAAACCAATGTACAATAGAACTTTTTTTTCCTTTGAGGGCTAAAATCACTAGAAAATCCAAGTCTAGATCTGGGAAGCAGGGTAGGAACTTTGGACACCTAAGTAGTCTACGAACGCATTGTCAAACTAAATACTCTTCTGAGGGATTAAGACAGAATCAATTTTTTTAGAGAAAGGAGGCTAGAAAAAAAAAACTAGAAAGTCAGTCACTTGTTTAGACTGGGAGCTCTTTCTGCAAAGACTGTCTTATCTTTTGAGTTTCTGGTGGCTGGCACAGAGTTACTAGGATAAACACTAGGAAATTAAAAGGAAAATGTGTCTAGAACACAATTCTTACCAAAAGAAAAAATAAAGACTATCCAAAACCAGAAACACAAATTCAATGTGAATTCAATAAAATTACTTAAGATACTTTTCCTGTGTCTTTTTTTTTTACAATAACCTTGACTTCACTAGTATCTGTAAATCATAAAAAAATTGTATCTGACTTAAAAGGTTCCAGTTCAAATATTTTAAAATACACAAATGTTCTGTGTTATGCCTTTTAAGCATATGAATATATATAATATAAAAAGTTTTTGTAAGCTTAAATTTCTCCCGGAGTAACCAAGATATGAAAGCTTATCTCCCTTGTAAAATGATGCACAATCACGATATAATATTTTTCCAAACAAATTTCTCAAAGTCCCTACAAGATGTTCAAAACTGTTCGACCACAAGGCATTTAGCAGACTGCAAGCAGCAGGAGTCCCCCCAGGAATAACCTAATTAAAAAAGGTGGCTTTAAGTTCCAGGTAAAATTTGTGCTTTCTATTCAGTGGCCAAACTGCTAGAATGCTTTTACATCTGGAGCAAATATACCAATTTAATTACACAAAGAGTACAACACAGAACTCATGTGGTTTTAGCTATCAGCGCATTAGTTGGAAAAGGTCCTCCTCCGTACAATTTTCTGAGATGATTTTCGAAATACAAAACATATAACTGCTACGTTCTAATAACTATCTTCAGAAAATTTGAAAGCGAGAAACAGCAATACATACGCAATCTTTTAAAGATGTGTGACAAAGAGGACTCTAAAACGTTTAAAAAGGCTTAAATTCTTTCCTACACATTCACAGATCATGAAGAAGAAACTGGAGCAAAAAAGACGTTTAACTTTGAACAAAATCCTGCATAAATTTATACATTTAACTGATGGATTCTTTCCCTCTTCTTTTCCCTTACGGTCCTACTAACACTAAACCATGAGGGCCTGGAAACTTCAAAACGCTGTTAGCAGCCTTGTAAATCTATGCCCCCAGTGAGGCTCCACAAGGCCTTTATGTGTAGAAATTAAACTCTGCTCAATCCGTTTAAAATTTCAAGTCCCAAAGCCCAACCTTTCAGCCCAACGTGTAATTTCGTATTTCTTAAAATGTTACCTTCAACCCGATCAACGATTCTCTCGCCTCTCCGTAAAAACAAGCGTCGCTATCGCTATCATCCTTGCCTTAAAATGACTCCGTTCTAGAGCATCATGTAAAAATGCAGAACAGATGAAACAAACCTCTTGAGAAAGAATTTTACAGAATTCATTCCGGGTCAGAGACAGCAAAGGCTACAGCACAAAGGGGGAAAAACGCACATTCCAGGGTCACACAAGGCCCAGAGTAGAGGGTCGCCGGAGCCTGCACGCACTACCTGGGACGCCCGGCGGCCTCTCGGCAAGGCTGCCCGCAGATGGCTCCGCCGCGCGGGGCCCGGACCCCCTGCACCCCCGCCCTCCGGGGGACTCGTCTCGCGGCGGCCCAGGGACCGGACCCTCGGGCGCCGCGGCGAGGGCAGCGCGGGAAGCGGGCACCCCACTCACCCTCCAGCAGGCGGGTGATGAGGCTGTCCACGTTCAGCTCCCCGTCCGCCATCTTGTCGGCACCACACTCTCCTCGGCAGTGGGAACAAGGGCTTCTCGGCGGCGGAGGCTGCGGCGACGGCTCCGCGTTCCCTCACCTACAAGTCACGCGGCGTTTCGACCCCGGCTCCAACTCCCTGTTCTCCCGGGCCCTCCCCCCACCCCTCCCCGCCGAGCAGCGAGAGCGCGCGCTCACTCCGAGGCACCCACAGTAAATAAATAAATAAATAAATAAACAAATGGGAGCCCCCACGAACCCTGCCGCATCAGACCCAGCCCGCCACCTCCTCCTCCTCTTCCTCCTCCTCCTCGGCACCACCCAACTCCGCAAAGCTCACCAGCGCCGCCGACTGCACCACCCGCAGCGCCACTCACTCTGCGCGGGCCTCAGCCGCCGCCGCGCCAGGAAGCCTTTTGCGCAGGCGCGTCGCGCGAACCCTGGCGCTCCCTGCCTCTCGGGCCTTTGCGCAAGCGCAGTAGAATCAGTTCGCTCGACGCTGCCTCGGTCTGCGCACACATGCACCACCCTCCCTCCCCAAGAGCACTGCGCCGACTCGTCCCGGCAGCGCAGGCGCGGAGCGGGGCCAAGGCCGGGTTTGCAGAGCCTTAGGGGCTTCCTTTAGGCAGAGCAGTCTTGGGCTGTCGACCTTCCGCCTTTCCTGCACCTTCCCACTGCTTGGCAAGCCTATTGCCTCGCTTTTTTTTCTGGCTTCATACTTGGTTTTACAAATAATTCTTTATGCGTTTGTTAGCCGGAAAACACGTTACCCGTGTTGTAAACTCAAGCGTGTGGAAAGCAGGAAGGGGCTACTCGCCGGAAAGTCTTGACATTGAAAATAATCTACTGTCCCATAAGATTTGTTCCCCAGGTGATCCTGCCTGGCAAAGTGGACAATAGAAATACAATTTTAGAAGCTTTGTGCAGTTCGCATATCTTATGTTTCCATCTGCTCTCTGGGTACCATTTTCTAGCGCTCTTCTGTTCATGCCTCCATTGTGTTGCTTAATCTCCTTAGCTTGTAGTTGTTCAGGCATTTATCTCCCAGGCTCACTCAGCTCCTAGAGGATAAAAGCTTTATCTTTTTGCTCGCAGCACCCATCAAATATCTAGCACATAGGAGGGAGCGAGATAAAGGGCAAATGAGGGTTTGGAGAGGTTAAGTTGTCCAGCTTTCTTCCCACCATGTAATACTGCCCCAGGAAGGGGAGGAGGAAGCAAAGCCACGCAAGGATTCAGACAAACCACAGAATGTGACCTGTGTTAAAGTGGTCAGGGGAAAGGCCTTCACCCTGTCCACAGGTGCTGTAGTAGTTTTTCACCCACTAGCATGTTCCTCATAATAACTAACTTACTGAGATCCCTGTGTGTGCTCTGGCACTATTTAAGATGTTGTACATGTATCCTTACAGTAGCCCCATATGGAAAGTCCATTATCTACTTTGTGGATGTACTTGGTGTGTAGAATGGTTAAGTACTGAACTCCAGATCATACAAGGTAAGTAAGCAGCAGAGCTGGGTTTCAAAACCAGGCATCGGGTCAGAGAAATAGCTCAGTAGAGTAAGTGCCTGCCTGGCAAGTGTCATTCAATCCCGAGTACTGCAGGGGGGAAAAAGGCATCTAAGGTGGGCCTGGTGGCACATGCCTGTAATACCAGCACTTGGGAGGCTGAGGCAGGAGGACTGTTGTGAGTTCCAGACTACACAGTGAGCTGAAGGCCTCCCTAAAATGCATAGCAAGACTGTCTACAAAACAAAACAACAGGTGTCTAAAGTCAGAGGTTACACTCATTTTTCTCAATGTTGGGAAACTATCCAGGGCCTAGGCACCCCTGAACTCCACCCGCAACCTTACTTCTCCCTCTGTATGTGTGTGAGCTGATCATCTTGAAACATGCTTGTGCTTTGTCACAAACTGGGAGTAGACACTGTAGGTTTTTTTTTTTCTTTGACATTGTCCAAGTTTTTTGTAATCTACAGATGAATGATAGAGCTAGGATATACTATTTTTTTTTGTTTTTCTAGTTCTCCATTTAATAATTTAGCTTTTGTATTAATGATGAAGTTACAACAGGTTAGGTATAATGTTGATCCTCTCTGAAATAGAGTTAAGACACTAGAAAAATCTGTGAAAACTGCAAGTTATAGTCATTTCATTTTGGGACCTGTGTGTGGGAGGAATAGGGCTCATTGTCACTCTTTTATCTATCTATCTATCTATCTATTTATTTATTTATTTATTGGCGGAACCAGAGATTGAACTCAGGCCCTTGTGCTTGCCAGGGAAGCTCTTATTCCACTGAGCCATCTCCCCAGCCCCGGCCCTCTTTCTTTTATTGAGGTACATTTATTTATACCAAACTCCATTCTAGAAGAAAAGATTTAAGATAGCTTACATAAATGCATACAGAAAAGTAAATGAAAAATAAGTACAGAAGAAAATATACCAAAATAAAATAGATTGTTGGAGGGGTGAAATTAGATGTACATAGAACATGTCTGCAGATTTAAACCTTAATTTGAGCAAGATTCAAAGTTCTTTTTCCTGGGATTCATGGGTCCCATGAAAAGTAGAGGATAAGTAGAAAACTGTCTAAATGTCACCAATTCTTTGTGTATAAAATGCATGGTGTAAGGTCCTGTTGGGTGGCTATACATAGACCAGAAATATGATTCTCAGCTTTCTAACAAGCAAGGAAAAGATCAGTTTCTAGTGGAGCAGGAGTTTTGGCTGAGCTAGAAATGAGAGTTGAGCACAGCAGCTTGCAGAATTAGATTACACTTCCCAAATTTCTTCTATGAGCCTCCTTAATAGCGTGGAAGAATTGGGGACATTTAAACAGTTTTCTACTTATCCTCTACTTTTCATGGGACCCATGAATCCCAGGGGAAAAAAAAAAAACTTTGAATCTTGCTCAAATTAAGTTCAAATCTGCAGACATGTTCTATAAACAAAGGACACACAAAAGGAGCTGTGCTGTGCGGATGGGAAGCAGGTATTGCAGGACAAACCATGAGGAACAGAGCAGAGGCCAATCTTAGCTGAGATATGTATGCCAGAAGAGCAGGAAGTGTAGTTCTGGGTACTGCTTTCTTTCTTTCTTTTTTTGAGACAGGGTCTCACTATGCAGTTCAGGCTGGCCTTAAGCTCACTTTGTAGCTCAAGTGGGTCTTGAAAGAAGACCTCCTGCCTCAGCCTCCTGAGTGCTGGGATTACAGACCTGCATCACTTGGGTACCGCTTTCTCATATCCTGTAACCTCAACAGGTTTTCCAGGGGAGGATGGCACATTGTGAAAATGAAAGATCACTACTGCTTAATCTTGTGAAGAGCCAAGTTTTGGTGCACAATTAGGTAAAGAGGCTCCTTCCTCCATCATGATCTTCTGGACCCCTTCCCTAAGATCATGTAGTTGGAAGTCCCTGGTAATATTTCTGTACCCTTTGTCCATTCTATCAGCTACATGTCTGTTGTTTTTTGTCATTATTATTTTTTTTTTTTGCCAATAACATGCTGTTTTTATCATTGCAGAATGGTAGCATAACTTTCAGGACTGTGATACCTCTCTCTCTTTTTATTAATTAATTGATATTATTATTATTATTATTTTGTGGAAACAGGGATTAAACTCAGGCCCTTGTGCTTGCCAGGGAAGCACTTATTCCACTGAGCTATCTCCCCAGCCCTCCCCTCTTTATTTTATTACCCAGTATTGCTTTTCCTATTCTGGGTCTTTTCTGGATGCATTTGCATTTAGGATTACTTTCTTTCGTTTTGTGAAGAGTGCTACTGGTATTTTGATTGGTACATAAAACTGCATGTTAATTTTGGAAGTATGGCCATTTTGACAATTTTGGTTCTATAGTTGGCAAGTTTAAATGGGTTATTACTGCTTTCAAATACAAGACATTTACTTAGCAATTAGTTTATCTTGAAAGATATAGTAGGTAATTAGGGTAATATGTTCCACTCGAATTTTGTGTGTATATGTTGGGGTCTTGAGATGAAAGAAAGATTACTAGTCAAGGGAAAGGAAAGGGAAACTTAGTTAGATTTACTTTACAAATGTTTGGGTTAGACTTCCTGAAAGATAGTGGAGTGGTGAAATAGCCTCTCCAAGATTTGATGTCTGGACACAGGAATATAGCAATGTAAGGAAAAGAAGAAGGAAGGAATTGGGTCACTGGTAGCTAGCAAGGATCTGAAGTGAAAATTGAAGCTTCCAAAGACAATGCAGTAGTGAGCAGTACTTTCTCCCTGAGCCCTGACTCACTGCATAGGAGAGGCGACTTGAACCTGCAAACCCACAGTGGCTACTGGTGAACCCAGAGGCCTCCAAGGAGAAACACACATCGGTGGAAGAGAGATGAGTACACAGCAGACTACAGTGGCTTGTGAATTGTGTTCAGAAGTCCCCAGGAGAGGATAATTAACCAGTAGCCATCTTAGAGAGAGGTTGACCAGCTGAGCTCAGAACTCAGAACAGCTGTGAGTGTCCCCATCTATTGGTTCCCAGTGTCGGGGAAAGATGGAACTGAGTTCAAGTCATCAGGAAATCAAGGAGCCAAGTTCAGGCCACCAGGAGGCATGCAGTGTTGCAGGTATAATAGATCAGGTTCCAGCCTCGTAGCAAGAAAACAGCCTAAACTTCTATAAAAATAAGCACATAGGCTTCCTGGGGTTATCTACTACCCCACCATAAAGCTACATCTGATTTTCAGGGATTAATCAGTTTGGATCTGGATTCAGCCCAGCCACATTGTCTTGCAGTGACAGCAGAGACATCCCTGAAGTAGATATTTATTTTTCTTCCTTTCCTATTTTTTTGTTTTCTTTTTCTTGTTTGTTCTTTTTATGTGTGAACATTGTTTATGGTTTTTCTGTTTTCAGTTCTTATTTTTGTTTCTTCTATTTCCTTCGTCAGTTTCCCAAAGTTTACATAATTCTATGTCCTTTAGCCTTACTTGTAATCTCTTTTTTCTATTTCTCTATTTTCCCTCTGCCTCTTTTTAGTTTTATCCCCTGTGGGTAAAATCACCATATTGAGGGCATATTTCCTGTATGAAATTTATAATGTGTTTTAGAGTTGATTATATAAACATGTATATACTTCATACAGTTAAAGGTGGATAATTAATAGATTTCACAGTTCAACATTCTGGAGGCTGTGTCTGATGCTATTGTTATTACTGATTGTACTATTTTAGCCACAGTGACATAATTATTTTAACCAGTTGTTTTTCTTGATATGCTAAGACTGAGATTACCTAAGGATCATAAACAATACTATATAGGCCAGTGCTAAAGAACCAGGTATGAGGCCAAACAGGCACCAACTTTCCATCACCAGTAAATTGAAGTAGGATCTTGGAATAAACTCAAATTGTAAAAACCAACTATACCTGGAAGACGTCTCTGAGAAGTACTCATTTACTAAGAGTTCTAAATACTATCAGTAAAGCTACCTGCCATAAGCAATTTATAAGTTTCAACCTAGGGATTAAACTAAAAACAAAAGGAAATGAAGTGATATTTAAATCAGGAGCAGCCCCAGAATTCTAGCTCGCTGAAGACAAACCCAAGCGGCAACAAAGTAGAACAATTTGAAAGCCACTCAACTGGACTCTCTGAAGAAATAGAAGATAAATGAGGTTTTAGTAAAAAAAAAATCATATCAGAAATAATTGTTGGGGAAACTATAGAGTTTGTGAACGTAATGAAAGAAATGCTTTCATGTGACTCTAAAGCAGAGACATATAAAAAGAAATAGAGGGGCTTAGGAAAATCATGGAAATCATGAATGCCCAAATATAGGAAAGAAATATAATCCATGAAACAGACTCACATAGCTATCCAGAACATTTAAATTCCACTGCAAGTATATACAGCAGAATGAGACAATGTGAAGACAAAATATGATATATAGAAGACAGGATTTTGGTTAGTAATCATGAAAAGAAAGATACCTCGAAGACCACCTGGGCTACTGGATCCTGAGGCGACCCAGAGAGCAGGCCCAGTGTGGAACTGTTCAGCAGAACCCCCTACAAAGAGGCTAGAGGCAAGACCCATCCAGCTGATTCAGGAGCAGAATGTCTTGCCAGAGCGGCACAAAGTGCTCACCTGCAAGGCTGCAGCAGGAAGAAGTGGAGCACAGCAGCCAGACCCAAGCCACACCCACCTGGAGTCTGAACTTCGAGGATCCAGACCTGGTGATAAGGTAATAATATAGAAGCTCTACACCAAAGGCCAAAAATCAGTGGTATACAAAATGACAAAAAGAAGGAGAAAAAAGCAGTCTCGGACCCCGAGGCCACCCAGTACAAATGCAGAAGACACTAGCATAGAGGAAATTGGACATCACACACCTGAAATCTCTGAAATAATAGCGTTAGAAGTCAAGAAACAACTGTAGAAAGGTATAGAGGAGGAGCCAGGGAGATGGCTCAATGGAATAAGTGCTTCCCTGGCAAGCAGGAGGGCCTGAGTTTGATCCCTGGTTCCTCAAAAAAAAAAAAAAAAAAAAAAAAAAAAAAAAAAAAAAAAAAAAAAAAAAAAAAAAAAAAAAAAAAAAAAAAAAAAAAAAAAAAAAAAAAAAAAAAAAAAAAAAAAAAAAAAAAAAAAAAAAAAAAAAAAAAAAAAAAAAAAA
>PVKA01028646.1:5399-18853 GCA_004027165.1 Ctenomys sociabilis
CTGTTGAGTGTACAGTTTAGTGGCAAAAGCACCTCTGTACTGTGGTGGTGCTCTCACCACCACCCATCGCCCGAACTTTTTCTCGTCTTGCATAGCAGGAGCTATTTCATGAAGCAATCATTCCCAGACCGCATCCCCCAGCCCCTAGGAATTGTCATGCTACTTTCTGTCCCTAGGAATTTGGCTGCTGTAGATAGTCCCCAAGTGGAATCATGCATGCTTGTTCTTTTGTGTCTGGCTTATTTCCTCTTGCACCAAAGCCTTTGCGTTCATCTATTGGCCAGAATTTTATTCCTTCTGAAGTTATTCTACCTGTGAACTATGTTTTGCTTAACTTCTCATTAGTGGGTAGACGTTGGGTTGCCTACTCCTCCCTATAGGCTGTTGTGTATAGTAGTGCTTCTCTGAACATGGGCGTTCCAATGCCTCGGCTCTTGCTTTAGACTTTTGAAGATATAAGCCCAGCAGTTGAACTTGCAGGATCATAGGGTGCTGGTGTGCTTGATTTTGTGAGGAAACACCATACTGTTCTCAGGAGTGGCTGCATCAGTGGACAGTCCCACCAGCATGAGCGAGGTTTCTCCTCTCCCTACATCCTCACCAATACCTGTGTTTTCTTGGCTATTTACAGTAGTGTTGTTGCTCATGGGAGTGGCATCCCACTGGATACAGGAGGGA
This sequence comes from Ctenomys sociabilis, assembly GCA_004027165.1. Taxonomy (NCBI): domain Eukaryota; kingdom Metazoa; phylum Chordata; class Mammalia; order Rodentia; family Ctenomyidae; genus Ctenomys; species Ctenomys sociabilis. The sequence goes on from PVKA01028646.1 coordinate 6,078, forward strand.
CAGACCAATAGAAACTGAGTGTCCAAACTTAATTTTAGCCGGGAGTGGTGGCGCAGGCCTATAATTCCAGCACTTGGGAGGCTGGGGCAGGAGGATTGTTGTGAGTTCGAGACAAGCCTGAGCTACAAAATGAGCTTAAGGCCAGCCTAAACTGCATAGTAAGACCCTGTCTCAAAAACACACACAAAAAAAGAAAAAAAACCCTTAATTTTAATTATTGCCATGTTGTGATATGAAGTCCCTTTTGTTGCAGTCTTGGGGAGCAAATGTAGGTTCTTTGCACTAAGCTACATCCCCAAAAATTTCTAAAACTTTTTGATGTGGGATCTTGCTAAACTGCTCAGTTGCCCAGGCTTGGTCTGAGTTGGTGATGCTTCTGCTTCAGCTTTCTGGAGTGCTGGGGTTATGGTGTGTGCCTGGTTTAAAAATCCTGTTTTGATTTTTTTCTTTACTTGAAGTTGTAAATCTAGATTTTTTTTTTTTTATAAAGTCACTGTTGAAAATCCTAGCAAATAATTCTCCCCATCTTTTTTCTATCCTGTGTCTCTTTTCTAACCTTATGTCTAACTGCATAATACACAGTTAGAGTTAACCAGATCAGAGCTGAAGGCAAGATTCCTCCCAGAAGTCACCAGGTTGCTCCTTTGTCTGAATACATGCTGTTCCTGAGGTCCCTGCGCTTCCCCTACCCAAAGGCCAGAATGACTCAGGAAGGCTATGAAGCCTGAATGAGGCAGCTGTACCTAGTGCCTCCATGGAAGCCTGAAAGTCTGCCCAGCACGCCTGTCCCCAGTATCCAGTCAGCTAACAGCCGGGGAGTCTGACACCTTTGGCCTTGCCCCTGCATTCTCTCTTGCACCTGATGCCAGATAGCAAGTCTGGACCCTGGTCTTTATGAGACAAGATCTTGCTGTGCAGTTCAGGCTGGTCTTGAACTTTCAGTAATCCTTCTGCCTCAGCTTCCTGAGATTACAGACCTGTGCCACCATACTCAGGGGGGCCCTGGGCTCTTGAAGAACCCTCCCAGCTGCTTGTCTCAGGCAGGGCTTTGCTCTCTTAGTCTTTCTGATATTCTTTCCTGCAAGAGTAAGTTTTCAAAAGTATAGTCTGCTTACAGCATCCTTCTACTTACAAAGATCCCAGTAGACCAGGAGATGACTGTGCTGGAAGTGTTCCTGAGCCCAGAGCATCCACACTTCCTGTGTTGCCACCAGCTTTGTGCTATCGCCACAGCTGCTATACTCTGCAGGTCTGTCCAGGGTAAGCTGAGGTGAGTGATGGGGAGGGGCAGCGTGTCTCTTTGCAGGGCTTTCTGTGAGGGTCACTGGGGCCTGTAATTTCTAATTCCTTACCAGAAGCCCCAGCACAGCCCAGCATGCAGGGTCTAGGCAGGCCATGTCACATCCCTCTGGTTCCCTGCTCCTTGCCACACCTGACACAATGGTATGTTTAAAAATAAACAAGCACTTGGGTATAACTAATGGCAGGGTGATTGCCTAGCATGCACAAGGCCCTGGGTTCAACCCCAAGCATTTCTTTTTTTTTTTTTTTTTTTTTCATATTTTTATTGAGAAACAAATATCAATGAGACATTTTCAAATCAAATTGGCAGGACAATTTCAATAATTAATACATTGCATATTATCTTTTTTTTTTTTTTTGGTGGAACCGGGGATTGAACTCAGACCCTTGAGCTTTCCAGGGAAATGCTTATTCTACTGAGCCATCTCCCCAGCCTCAATACATTGCATATCATTTTCTTAGTGGTTAATTGTTGTACAAGATATAGACATGATATTCTATTTACAAACACTATGAGAAAAGATCCCTCTATTTATTGAACTGGGAGAATGTAGCTGTATATCTATCTTAACCATTTTGAATATACAGATAAAAAATGGTCATTCATTTGTATCCCTTTTTTGTTTAGTTTTGTCAATTAAATATTTTAGGTGTGTGAGTTCAGCAAAATATTCCCAAATAGTTCAGCAGTTCATAATAGTATTGGGTTTTCCATATGTCTGGTAATGTCAGAAGTTGTTGACTTGAGTCCTTTATAGCTCAGCATAATAATATGGTTTCACTTCTTATGCTTCGGTTTAATACTTTTCTGTGCATGGTTAAGACTAAGATAAAGCAAGACCTATAAAACAAGACATATAGCTTTTGTATCTGATTAAGGTCAGTCAAATCCCTTCAGTATTTATCCTGAGACACAGTACCACAGTTTGTAGATCCTTTGTCTGTGTCCGTGACTCATGTGGATGAGTCACAGTCCTTGTTTGATCAATTTGCCTTCTGTGAAAGCTTGAGAGAATGTTTTCTCTCCATGTGACTCTCTTTAGGCACATCCTACATCCTTGATCACTTTCCTCTTTGGCCCCATAATCTCCTTGATCAGAAAATTTGGGGCACAACTGAGTTGCATGATGTTGCAGTACAGGTTCTCCTATGTCCTGAGTCTTCACTGACCTTGGAAGGCGAGGGCCAAAATGTTGGCTGGCCTTGTGGGTCTTCTATTTCTCCTATTTTGATCTGTGAACTTAGGTTGTTAACCATTCAGAAGAAAAGCTGATTAGTGTCTTGCAGCATATGCCATTTACTTTGCCTTATCTGACTCAATTGTTTTTAGTTGTTGTACATTTCCATTTGTATTTCTTCTTTTCGCTTCTTATACTAGGGAGACTATACAATATTTACACATGTGTGTCTGGTTTATTTCACTTATGAGTATATGTTCAAGTGGCATCCACTTCAACATAAATGCTTCAAGCTTATCATTCTTAATAGCTAAGTAATACTTCACTATATAGAAATCCCACATCTTTTTCAACCATTCCTCATGTGACGGACATCTTGGTTGTTTCCAAGATTTTGCTATCACAAATTGTGCTGCTATAAACATAAGTACATATATATCACTGTGATACAGTGTTTTCAGTTACTCTTGGAAAATTCCCAGTAGGGGGATAGCTGGCTTGAATGGGATTTCTAGTCCTACTCTTTTGAGGAGCCTCCACACTGACCTCCACAATAGTTGTACCAGTCTACATTCCCACCAGCAGTGGAGAAGTGTTCCCTTTTCCCCACAACCACTCCAACATTTGTTGTTGGTTGATTTCCTTATGATAGCCATTCTTTCTGGAGTGAGATGGTATCTCAGGGTTGCTTTTATTTGCATTTCACGAATAGCTAGCGATATGGAGCATTTTTTCATATATTTATTTGCTTCTTTAATTTTGTCCTTGGAGAAGTATGTATTCATCTCAGATGCCCATTTCTGAATTGGGTCTTTAAATCTGAGGGCCCTGTTATATCTTAGTTCTTTATGTATTCTAGACAGCAGACCTTTGTATGATTGCTTATTAGTTAGGATTTTTCAAAATTTGTGGGTTATCTGTTCACTTTGTTGAAAATTTCTTTTGACATGCAGAAGCTCCTCAAGAAGAGTTGGTCCCAGTTGTTGATTCTTTCAGGTGTTTCCCATGCGAATATATGTTTGTTTATGAAATCTTTACCTACCCCTATGTCTTCAAGAGTTCATCCTACTTTCTCTTCCAGGAGATTGAGTGTTTCTGTTTTAATGTTTAGATTTTTAATCCATTTTGACTTTAGCTTAGTACATGGTGATAGAGCTGGATCAAGTTTTAGTTTTTGGCATGTAGAAAGCCAGGTTTTCCAGCACCATTTGTTAAAGAGGCTATCTTTCTTCCAGTACGTATGATTGGCCCCTTTATCGAAGATCAGTTGGCTGAGTGTGTTCATAGATGCTTCTGCACCTTCTAATCTATTCCATTGATCCTCAGGTCTATTTTGTTGCCAATACCATGTTGATTTTATCACAGTGGCTTTGCAGTATAATTGCAAGTCAAGAATGGTGATGCCTCCTGCCTTGTCTTTGTTGGCCAAGATTGCCTTTGCTATTCTAGGTTGTTTGTGGTTCCAAATAAATTTTAGGAATGATTTCTCAATGTCTGGGAGGTATGTTGGTGGCTGTTTCATAAGGATTGTATTAAATCTGTACAGCAATTTTGGGAGTATGGCCACCTTCATGATGTTGGTTCTTCCTATCCAGGAGCATGGAATATCTTTCCATTTTCTGAAATCCTCTATAATCTCTTTTCTTAGGGTGTTGTAATTTTCCATGAAAAGATCTTTGACTTCCTTGGTTAGGTGAATCCCAAGGTATTTCATTTTCTGTGGTGCTATTGTAAAAGGTATTGTTTCTCTTTCATTGTGCTTGTTATCTGTGTAGAGGAATGCTATTGACTTTTGAGTATTAATTTTATATCCTGCTATGCTACTGAATTTCCCTATCAGTTCAAGTAGTTTCTTGGTGGAAGTTTTGGGGTCTTCCAAGTAAAGTATCATGTCATCTGCAAATAGTGATAATTTATCTTCTTCTTTACCTATTCTTATTCCCTTTATTTCTCCCTCTTTTCTAATGGCTGTTGCTAAGGATTCCAAGACTATATTGAATAGGAGGGGTGATTGAGGACATCCTTGTCTTGTACCTGATTTAAGAGTAAAAGATTTCAGTTTTTGCCCATTTAGGATTACATTAGCTTTTGGGTTATCATAGATGGCTTTTATCAAGTTAAGGTAGAGTCCATCTATTCCAGTTTTCTGTAGGACCTTGAACATGAATGAGTGTTAGACTTTGTCGAAAGCTTTCTCTGCATCAGTTGAGATGATCATGTGGTTTTTAGATTTCAGTCTATTAACATAGTGTGTTACATTTATAGATTTTCAAATATTGAACCATCCTTGCATCCCTGGGAATGTGTATGATCTTCTTGATAATTTGCTGTATTCTATTTGCCAGGATTTTGTTGAGCATTTTGCATCTATGTTCATGAGGGAGATTGGCCTGTAGTTCTCCTTTTTGGTTGTGTCTTTCTCTGGTTTTGGAATCAGTATTATACTTGCGTCCAGAGATGCTTTTGGGAGGACTGTTTCCTTTTCAATTTTATTGAAGAGTTTGTGGAGTGTGGGGATTATATTTTCTATAAATTTCTTGTAAAATTCAGCTGTGAATCCATCAGGACCTGGACTTTTCTTTGTCGATAGGCTTTTTATTACCTTTCATATTTCATTGGCTGTTATTGCCTTATTAAGAGTTGTTATATCTTCTTGATTCGATATTGGTAATTTGTACCTTTCGAGGAATCTGTCCATTTTTTCTGTGTGTTCTATTCTGTGACTGTAAGGATTCTCGAAGTAACTATTGATAATCTTCTGAATTTCCACTGGGTCTGTGGTGATTTCACCCTTTTCATTCCTTATTGCATGTACTTGAATTTTCTGTTGCCTCTTTTTGATGAGGTTGGCTAGAGACTTATTTAGTTTTTCAAAGAACCAACTTTTTGATTTGTGGATTCTTTGAACTGTTTTCTTCATCTCAATTGAATTAACTTCTGCTCTAATCTTTATGATTTCCTCCCGACTTTGCGCTGTGGGTTTCATTTGCTCTTCTTGTTCTAGTTGTCGGAGGTGCAACATTAGGGTGCTAATTTGTTCCCATTCTGTTTTCCTAATTTGTGAGTTCATAGCTATGATTTTCCCTCTAAGAACTACTTTCATCGCATACCATAAATTCCGGTACATTTTGTGCTTGAATTTTCATTGAATTGTAGATTTTGTTGTTTAATTTCTTCTGCAACCCATTGATTGCTGAGTAGGGTGTTGTTTAGTTTCCATGAATTTAGCGGGTTTTTCTGGTTTCTTTTGTCATTTCCAGTTTCATTGCACTGAACTCAGATAATATGCATGGGATAATTTCTGTTTTCTTGAATATACTTACGCATGACCTCTGAACTAGTATGTGGTCTATTTTGGAAAATGACCCGTGTGCAGGTGAAAAAAATGTGTATTCAGCTGTGGTTGGGTGAAACACTCTGTATATGTCCACCAGGTCCATTTGTTCCAAGCTCTGGTTCAGTTCTGCTACTTCCTTGCTAATTTTTTGTCTGTTTGATCTATCTTTTTGAGATAAAGGTGTGTTAAGGTCTCCTGTTCAGTTTGTGTTCTTAGACATTACATTTTTCATGTCCGTTAAGGTTTGTCTTACATAGTTTGGTGCTCCTGTGTTTGGTGCATAGATATTTATGAGTGTTACCTCTTGCTCATAAATTTTTCTCCTTACCAATATATAGTGGCCTTATTTGTGTTGTTTGATCATTCTTGGTTTGAAGTTGAGACTGTCTGAGAACAGAATTGCTACTCCTGCTGTTTTTCTGCGGTGCTGGGGTATGTAGTATTGTTTTCCATCCTTTGACTTTGAGCCTATGAATGTCCTTTTGAGTTAAATGTGTTTCTTGTATGCAGCATATTGTTGGATTTTGTTTCCTAATCCACTGTGCTAGTCTATTTCTCTTAATTGGACAATTGAGTCCGTTTACATTGATGATTATAATTGAAATGTGCTGACTTATGTTTGTCATGATATTTACCTGGTGTTGTTTACTCCTTTGAATCCTGTGTTTAATTGTCTGTCCTGTTTATGGGGTTCCTTCCATTCTCATTCATGGAGTTCTGGTCATCGTGGTCTCTCTCTAGAACATCTTTCAGCAGGCTGTGAAGGGCTGGCTTTGTCATCATGAAATTCTTTAGTTGTTCTTTGTCGTGGAAGTATTTCACTTCTCCATCAAACTTGAAAGAGAGTTTTGCAGGGTGTAATAGTCTGGGCTGGAATTTGTTTTCATGTAGGACTTGAAGAACTCTGCTCCATGCTCTCCTTGCCTTCATTGTTTGTGTAGAGAAGTCGGCTGTAATTCTGATGGGTTTTCCTTTGAATGTGAGCTCCTTCTTCTCTCTAGCAGCTCTCAGTATATTATTTTTGTGTTGGATATCTGGGATCTTAACCATTGTATGTCTTGGTGTGTTTCTACTTGGGTTGAAGTTATTTGGTGTTCTGTATGCTTCAGTGGCCTGAATGTTGGATTGTTTCCTCATATTTGGGAAGTTTTCTGTGATTATTTCTTTCCAAATTCTTTTTATGTCATTTGTATTGACTCCTTCATTCTCACTGATATCAATTAATCTCACATTGTTCAGCCTGGCATCATCTTGCAGGTGATGGATTATTTTTTCCTGCATTCTCATTGTTTTTAAGAGATCCTTTCTTATCTTTTCATTAGCTACACTGGCATCTTCAAGATCTGAAACTCTGTCTTTGCTTTCACTCAAACGGTTTTGTAGACTCGTGATTGATAGTTTTAGTTTCTGCTTTGAGTTCCTCATGACCTTTCTGCTGTTGTGTCTTTGCTGCAGATTCTGTTAATTCATACATTTCACCTCGAATAGTGCTCTCTGGACTTGTTCTGGGTGAGCATTGTTTTTCCACCCAATGTTTCTGGAATTGATTCTTTATTTCAGATACTATGTATTCAGATATTTCTTTTTTAATTTGGGGAATTACTTCTCGTTTTATTTCCTCTATACCTTTCTGTTGTTGTTCCTTTGCTGCTGTATCTGTTAATTCATTCATTGCAGCTGAGCTAATGTCCTCTGCCCTTACTGGTCGACTCGAGGTCTGGGATTGCATTTTTTCCTCTTGTCTTTGTCATTTTGTACAGCACTGACCTTTTGCCTTTGATGTAGAGCTTTGGTGCAGCTATAACCTTAGCTTGTTTTGAGTTTCGGGTGCCAGTCTTTTAAGTTTGAGGTTATCCAGGTATGCCTATCCTGGATCTAGTTGTTGTATTCACTTCCCCTCTGTTGGTTCCCTGTTCAGGAGCATGAACCAACTAGGATGCAGAGCAAGTAATGAAAATTCCCACTGTCTTGACTGGCTTTGGGGCAAGGATCCAGAAAATTGCTGGAGTGAGCCCTCCTGTGTCAGGCAGGTCACTCTCTAGGTGGGTGGGCCTGGGCTTTGGTGGGTCTGCTGGGCTCCCAAAAGGATAGTGGATGATCTTATTCACCGGTAGGCTGTACTGGGTCAGCCAGCCTGTGCTGGGTCCGGGTCTACAGGCCAAAACCCGAGTAGGCTGGGAAAGGTCCCTCCGGTGCAGCTGGCCTGGAGCCCTCACTCACAGGCCAAGCTGTGTTGGGTCTCGGGCAGGGGAGGAAGGGGAGACAGGGAATCCCTGGAAAATGTCTCTCTGGCACAGTGGGCCTGGAGTTCTACACTCACTGAACTTTGATGCCCAGGGAGTCGGGGAAATTCCCTCTCGCTCAGCAGGCTTTAGGGCAGCGGATCTGGGGAGGTGGTGGTGAGTGGGTCCTGAGGTTTCAGGCAGGTCACTGGCTTGGAGGGCTTCAGGGTGAGGATCTGGGTAGTGCGCGTGGGAAGAAGCCAAAGGCTGTCCCTCAGACTCACCACACACTCACTGATCTGGGAAGCCTTGTGAGTCGTGCAAATTCCCACTCACTGGGAGAGCTTGGGGTGGGATCCAGGAGGCTGCTGGAGTCAGCCGCTGTCTCAGGCCAGTCTCCGGGGCTAGGCTGGCGTGGGCGGGATTGAGAAGGGTGGCGGAGTCCTCTTGCTTTCCTTTTAAGTGTGTTATACCTATTTGTAATTCTTCTTTTGAGTTATTAGGGAGACTATATGATATTTACACATGTGTGCTTTGTTTATTTCACTTATGAGTATATGTTCAAGTGGCATCCACTTAAATATGAAGGCTTTGAGTTTATCCTTCTTTATAGCTGAGTAATACTCCATTGTATAAAAAATACCACATCTTTTTCATCCATTCCTCAGGTGATGGGCATCTTTGTTGTTTTCAAGATTTGGTAATCACAAATTGTGCTGCTATAAACAAAGGTACACATATATCCCTATGATGTGTTGTTTTCAGTTCCTCTGGGAAAATTCGCAGTAGGGGGGTAGCTGGCTTGAATAAACCCCCCAGCACTTCAAATGAAACAATCTTAGCCTGATCAGAACACACAAACATGTTAATCAAGAACACACAAACACATATTAGTGAGAATGGGTAAGAGGATTGAACCTGAGAATGGGAGTGTAAACTAGACAACCACTATAGAAATCAGTATGGAAATTTTCCAGAAAATGAAATATAGCAATCCCATTTGACTCAGCTGTATCTCTTCTGGGTATCTGCACTGTTATGGTTTGTGTCTAGTTGTCCCCCCAAGGCCTCAGGTAAATTATGGGGCAGATACAGCTGGAGGAGCAACAAGTGGCTTAAGAGGCAGGGCCAGAGGATCAGGGCCAGGCCTGAGTGGTGGGGTCAGAGGCACAAACTGTTAACCTGTCTGGCCTGTGCTTTCTCAGAGATGTGGAGAGGCTCATCCTGGACACAGCAGTGCACCAGCCTCTCCTCCAGTGTCTTGAAACCTCCAGTAACTATGAGCTAAATAAACCTTTTCTTCCCTCATTTTGAGTGTCAGGTATTTGTGTCAGCAATGAGAGAAGAGTAACTAAGACATGCCCCAAAGAATTAGTGATTGTATTGCAGTGATATACACATAAATATGTTCAAAATGGTACAATCCATAATAGCCAGGCACTAGAAATAGCCTAGATCCCCATCAATAAGAATGGATGAAGAGAATATGGAATATATATTGAAGACCTGTAAATAATAAAGTCATGTCATTTGCAGGAAAATGGATAGAATCTGAGACTATAATATTAAGGAAAATATGTCACACCCAGAATGTTAACATCACATGGTTTCTCTTACATGAGAAAGAAATCATAAATAAGTTAGAGAGTAAAATTGGACTATATTGGGTTATTTGGCTGAATTCAAGCACCTACAATATTTAACTGGCATCAAGTATGAAAAGGTCCTTTAAAGACTTCTCCAAGGGACTGGGGAGATAGCTCAGTAGAATAAGTGTTTGCCGACAACCACAAGGGCTTCAATCCCCAGTTCTGAAAAAAACAAAAAACAAAAAACAAACAAACAAAAAACTTCTTCAAATACAGCTTCTCTAACAACAAAGGGACACCTATCTCTGACAAAACAAAACAGAAAAGGGGGATTATAAATAAAGGACCATTTTCTAGTGGAAAAAATGCATATAAAATAAGATAGATATAAAGCTACCTGTTATTAGTTCACTGAGAAGAAAGGTTTGTACTAATATTGTTTAGACAAGATATCATGTCTGCATCTTGTCCTCTGAGTAACTACTACAAAGACAACAATATGTAATGTATTAACTATTATAACTGTCCTAACATGCTGTTTTGAAACTGTTTCATTGCTATTTTTGTCTCATCAAAATGAATAAAAAGTTAAAAATAAATGAGACAAAAAGGCAGAATTCTTGGAGATGGGTCATATTGTTAAAATATTATCAACATGCAATATACACATGTGCCAATTAATCAAGAGAACTGTAACTATTATGTATTGCAAACATATATGAAGAAAAAAAAGAAAGATGGTGGAGTGATGAGCAGGATAGAAACTACATCTCTGAGAGTCAGTGTCCAAAAGGTGGAGTACAGCACCAGTAGGAAGGTGAGGAGGGAAGTGGGTAATCCAGGCCCAGGAATTATGGGAAGTAGAGATTGAAGCCCACAGAGAGAGTGAGGGGAGAAACACCAACAAAAAAGGAGGGAGCTGGTGGTGCCTCTCTCTGAGACAACACTAGCTTCTCTCTGGAAGGGGAATATTTAAACCTGCAGGAACATGGTGACTGCTGGCGACCTTAGAGCTCCCCACAGAGAGACACAGCACTAGAGGGGAGCAGCGGATGTGCTGAGGGCTCACCAGTCCCTTGAGAGAGAGTGATTGACTGATTGGCCAGGAGCCATCTTAAAGAGGGGCCAACTGAGCTCAGAATGCAGAGTGGCTGCAGGTTCTATCCAGTGTCTTCTGGCTGCTCTCAAGCTCACAGAAGGTGCACCGTTGGCTACAGGCAGAATGAGTCTGGTCTTGCCCAAAAAGCTCAGGTTCACTGAGCTTCACACCCTACCAAAAAGCTGCTGCTGGCTTTGTAGGATAAACCAGCATGGATCAGGACTGTCTCCACATGTTGTGTACAAATGACAGGAGAGACCAACCTGGGAGTGGGAATTTTCTTTATCTGCTTTTTTTCTCTTCATTTGTTTTTTGTTGTGGTGTTTTTTTTTTTTAATTTTTTATATTTTTTTCTATCTTTCATTGTTTGATCTTGTTTTTATGAGTGTGAACATGGTTTCTAGCCTCTTGGTAGCTGTGGCTCTGTTCTGTTCTTTTTTTTTAATTTGTTCTTTCTCTTTCCTTCTGCACCAGTTTCCCAAAGCTAGCCTGATCCCCCTTTGTCCTCCAGCCTTACTTCAGATTTCTTTCTCTTCTTCCACTTCTCTATTTTCTCCATAGCCTATTTTAAATTTTAAGCCAAGAGGGGAAAAATAACATTTTAAGGACTTATGTACTGCATATAATTTTCTAGCTTATTATAGATTTTATCATATAACCACTAGTTTAGTTCAAATGGATAAAAATAGCAAATTAATGGTTACCTTAGTTTGTCCTTTTTCTAGGCTGTATTTGTATTGTCATTGCTGATGGTGGTACTGTAGCCAAAAGTGAAGTAATTGTTCTAAACAGCTGTTCTTCCTAGTATTCCAAGACTGAGACTGACTATGGGTCACAGAAAGTACTGTGGCACAGTGACAAAGAGCCAGAGGCTGGGCCAATAAGGCAGCAAATTCTCATTGCTGACAAATTGAAGAAGTAGGATCTTGCCACAGACTCAAAACCCAAAAGGCAGCTACACCTGAAAGGTACCTCAGAGGAGTCAGTTCCCTAAGGGTTCTAATACTAGCAATAGAGCAATCCAGCATAGACAATTTGCAAGTCTTACCCCAGGAATTAAATGAAAAAAAAAAAAAAAAAAAAAAAAAAAAAAAAAAAAAAAAAAAAAAAAAAAAAAAAAAAAAAAAAAAAAAAAAAAAAAAAAAAAAAAAAAAAGAAAAGAAAAGAAGAAAGAAATAAAGCAAAATAAAAAGACACACTTAAATAAGGTACAACCCTAGACATCCAGTTCTCCAAAGGCAAACCCAGGTTTCAGTGTGGTGGGACAATCCAAAGTCCACCTACCTGACCTCTATGAAGTAATAACAAAGCAATTAGACAAGGCTCTAGAAAAGGATCAAATCAGAAATAATTTCTCAGAGAATTGAAGAGATGGCATCCATAATGAAAACCGTGCTTAGTGACTCTACAGCAGATACAAACAATAGAGGAGCGTAAGAAAATTATAGAAGCAATGAATAGCAAAGAAACGGAATCCATAAGGCAAATTCAAGCAGATATCCAGGAGAATGAAAATTCTATTGAAAGTATCAGATTAAGCCAGTGTGAGGACAGGATGTCAGATATAGAGGATAGGCTTGTGATTAGTGATCATAGAAAGAAAATTTCTTGAAAATAGGAAGAGGCCATGAGAATCAATCCAATAGCTGCTAGATGAGGCAAAGAAAGATTAGTTAAAGATTAACTGGAGTCAATGAAAAAGCAGGAGATAGTACAAATGAGATTAAAAACAAATAAACAAAAAACCTGTTCACAGACTTCAGGATAAGAAACTTCTCTGGGAGGGAAAATGAATTTGACATACAGCCAAGTGAAGCATATTGAACTCTAATTAGCTATAATAGAACAAAATCTACAGCCAGGCATATTATAGTCGAGATTCAAGAAATTCAACACAAGAATAGAACTTTAAAAACTGTTAAGGAAAAGAAACAAATCAAGTATAAAAGACAGCTCTCCAGAATCACAGCTGATTCTCAGCACAAATCCTAAAGTCAAGGGGAGCTTAGAGTGAAGTATTTCAAGTTCTAAAGAAAATAACCTTCAACC